>PVIR01000719.1:17677-48128 GCA_004026965.1 Petromus typicus | reverse complement strand
GATGGCTTTTATTCTTAACAATGCTCATGTTGAGGCTTACTTGTTCAGTGAAAGTGTTAGGAGTTTGGGCCTACTGGGAGATGGTTATATCTTGGGGACAGCACCTCCATGGATAATTAGTGCCCTCTCATAGGAGTGAGTTATCACTCCATGGGACTGGCTACTTACTTATAGAGAGGATCACTCTAAGGAAACCTAGATTTGTTTGATCTCTTTATTCCCCTGGCCCTTCTGCCTTCTGTCACACAGTGAGGTTACATGTGTCCTCACTAAAAGAAAACATATTCTGGTGACCTTTAGCATTGCAATCCAAAATGAACTTCCTTTTCAATTAGTTTATCTGCCTCAAGTATTCCATTACAGCAACAGAAACTAAACCACACCTCCATGCCTCTTCCTTCCTTTTTTGATTTTTCAATCTTTTTCTTCTCCTCGAAATGTCTATGGAAATGAAAGCGTGTCAATATTGGTATATACAGAGGCTACTAAGCATCTAACAGTGGTGTGGTGTGGCATCAGACTACCAAAATAATGCATCGATTTATATTAAAACAAAGCCCTGGAGCCTGTCTCTCAGGAGACATTTGCTCTCTTTAGTTTTTGGATCATGGTATAGAGTCATGGAGGAGCCAGATAGGGGGAATGTAGGCCTCAAGGAAGGAGCCATTCACTCAGTGTGAATTACTAACGATCTGCTCACCATCCTGGGGCGTATATGCTGCCTATCAGCTCTGCTGTGAGGGAGAGTGTGTGCGCGCGGGCCAAGTGGACACAGGAGAAGCAAGAGGTGAAAGCAGGACGTGGGGAAGAGAAGCCTCATGAAAGTGCTAGCGCTTGTGTTCACATGTTCCCGTGACCCACTCAAAGTGTATCTTTAATCTTGCTGGGAAGCCATTTTCCAAACTTTCAATGGGCTCAGAAAAGACCCTGTCTTCACCTCACCTCATGTCCTCCCACTGAATTCAGGTGTCCTTTAAGAATGCAAATGGACTCAAGCTTTAATCTGCAAAAATATGCTCAGGAACCTCCACTGTATACCTACAGGAAGAAAAGAACTTTAAACATTCATTTTAAAATAAATTAAAATATATTTAATTTTCTAGTGTTTTATACGGTCAAAAGACCATGGGCTGGGGAAGATGGAATGAATGGAAACAGGCTGTGTCTCTCGTTCCTCTAACTATTCATATAGTACTACACTGAGCTGAGTCTTCATTTCTCCCTCTGGGAGGTGAAAGTGAAGCAAAGCCTATAAATTAATAATCAATGATTAAAACACCAAAAAGAACAAAACCAGACAGAAAAATTCACTGAATTGTAGCAAAATTACAGTTAAGTAAAACAAAATTCACTGTAAGTACATCCTTAGTTTTGTAAAATTTGAGAATTCTTAACATTTATTATACTTAATATATGTTATGGGTGAAGTCCATTACTATTTATTGGGATATTAGGTGGAAGCTGAATTAACTAAGAGCTAAATGGTTTATTTTACTGATATTTGATCTTCTTATTAGAAACAATTAACATTCAAAAGTAAGGTTAAAAGAAAAGTCAATAAGCCTTAGGATAAATGAAAGTCAAAGTCAGTCTATCATTTACAACCTTCAAATAGAATTTTTCAGCTTAAAAACATCAATTAAAGTCTTTGTTAACATTGGTTATTGCTTTGTACTAAGCTTAAGAACATTTTTATTCTTTATTCTCTTTGAACTTTTCCTGAATTATCTATTAATTTAATGATCAGAATAATAAGAAATTATCAAAAATAATCAAAAAAACAATAAATAGAGGCAGAAGGATAATATTAGTCTATTAATAAAGTCTGATGGATATTCACAAGTTGGTGGGATATAGGTGTTAAATAGAGTATAATGCATTAAATTTATAAAATATAACTAAAGAATTGAAGTGATTTGAACTTAAAATAGATATATAATTCTAAAATGTTTATATATTAAATATGAAATATGTTTTATAGTGAGCTATAAGCATAATATAGTATAATATAAATGAGAAGCCAGTCTGTCAGCTAAATTAGATAATCCAAATACCTTTTCCAGATGATATAAGGAGAAAAGCTACACTTAGATGTCATATTTCATTATCCCACCTGAGTATTGGACTCTTAAACAAATTCAGACTTAGAAAGGTGATTTGGGTCACCACAGAGACAGATAGGTTCTTTAAACTGTGTCAATTTGTAAAGATTTCCCTTCGATTACAATTGACCAGAGAAATACTCCTGTCTCATTCCATTTGAAATAAAGAGAATGAAAAACCTGTTCAGATGAGGTGAAAATAAGAAATACACCTCCAAAACTAAACAAAAATGAAGGTCTGTAAAGAGAATCTAAAATTTCTAGTGACTGAAAATAACAATGTATTGCTTAATTAAATAACACTTTACTGCATTGATCTCTTAGGGAGAAAAAAAAAAAAAAAAAAAAAAAAAAAACAGAACCCCGAAGGTAGGTGTGCCAAAGAATAATTGGTTTTAATTTAGTTAATGGAATGCAATTCTGAGAATATAATTGAAGGATTCCATTTTAAGACAGCTGTCTTTTGTCCATTTTAAGGCAGCTTAAGATGGCAGTTTAAACAAGTATCTATCTTTCTATGTAACAGAAAAAGAGCGTGTCTTGGTCTATTCTTTCTGACGTTTTATTTAACTTTCTTCTCATCGTATTATTACCGAAGTCTTCACGTTAGAAGGGAGCTGAGGTCCTGGGACCACTGCAGGGTTAAGAACATGCACAGGAGAGCGACAACACATGACTAAAATCACTGCAGCCGCGAGCCGCTGTGGGTGGAGCCAGCAGACAGCCCCTGCGCAGGCCGGCAGAGGCAGGAGCAACTGAGGGAGACAATTTGTAAACCAGCAGGAAGGCATTCGCACAGTTGATAGCAGAACATTGTCTTGGGGCTGAATTTCAGGTTTGAAGTAAGAAAGATTTAAAAATCGGTAGCCTAACAATGGGTCTTGGTTTGAGGAAAGTGGACTACTAAACAAGAGTCTAAACACAATAAGATAATGATTCGGTGATGGAATCTGGCTGAAGGTAGAAGCCTATATTCAGGACAGCTCATCTTCAGGCCTTAACTCAAATGGCGAAAGGGGGAATATACCTATCCTTTTTATAATTATGGCCATAATTGGAAGATTATAAAACATATACTATGCTTCCAGTACTATACTTTATCATGGAATACAGATCATTTAATCCCTTTAACAATCTTTCTAAACAGATGCACATACTGTTTATTAAAAATTAAAAGCATACACTTCAACTTGTTTTCCTTTTGACCGTCTGTTATTTTATATTACCAGATTTCTAAAGAAAAAAAGACTTAACATTCTGTCAAATTTTCCATCAGTTAAAATTCATTACAAATACAAGTTATATGTCAAGGCTACGCACCTCATTAGGTACTCAATGAGTTGCACAAGACTTCATAAAATTTAAAAACAACCGAAAGAAGGCATGAACTGACCGTAGGAAATCTGCACTGTATTTTCCACAGCTCGGAACCACTCATATGCCAGACATACTCATATTAAGTTTTGTTCCTTGTAGTGTATTTTGGCAGCAATAGAGGCTCTCCAAAAATATACAGTTTTGAGATTTCAGCTCTCTCTACCTGTCTGCCTGGTCATCTTCTCACATACTATTGCCATCCTGGCCCTTTCTACTCCACTGAGAATGTTTAAATATTCTTTAGTATATTTTCCTTCTAGAAGTGAGAAGAACATAGCACAGATGCACATAGTTACAGGGCTGGAACTTTAATGACAGCTGTAAATATTTTGTCTTTTACTGTGAGAATATTAACTTTTAGGTTAACTGCTCTTCATATTAGCAATTATAGCAGGTGAAGCATTCCCTATTTACATTCAGCTCTATCAAAGAGTCTCATATCTCTATTTTTGCTTTCCAAATATCAGCATGAGCTATATTCTAATTGGGATAGTGAGATATATATATACTGGCCTGTAGTTATGTTGAAACCAATAATATTAGACTTGATAGTTTCCAGAGGGAAACATTCTAATATACAATAAGCAATCCAATTATTTTGTAGCTAAAAATATTCTGAAAATATCTACATACTCTTTTCTAATTAAACATATGAAATTGAGTGTACAGTCCATTTTGGAATTACTGCTTTTGAGAATGAAATTAATTGAATATAATTCAGAAAAATTTCTCGTATTCTTTTTGAATAAGACTATTGCAGATAAACTGATAGAACATTTTTATTGAGCTTTCTTGCTCTTGGGATGATTTAAGTGGTGTGTGTGCATAATAACCACCTGAGCTTCAGCCTAATGCAAACTGTTGAAGAAAGCTCTTATTACTTCTCATCAGATTTTATCTATTACTACTAGTACAGAGAGTTAAAAATGACTACAATTTCCATCAATACAGCCAAATAGATTTTTAAAATTGATTTATCCCTGTATAAGTGATTCATAACCATCTCCCAGATAGATTATTTATTTTTCTTTACCATACTCACTATGAGAAATAAAAATAAATCCCCATTTTATGGATTAGTAAGCAGGAAATCTTTTAAATTAGTAATGTAAATTTCCAAATAATCAATCTCTGTTATGAGTTATTATCAATAACTTAAGCTCTTAATGTGTTTTTGAATGGCTTGGCAACCTAACCATGCATGAGAAGTTAATGCAATCTGTAATGTTGTGGGAAGATTGGAAGTTACATGTAAGTAGAGACTTTATTTTGCCTATTGTAGTGTCTCCCACACCAGGACCTGTTGCTGGCACTAAGTCCTCAGTAAATATGTGAAGTAAAATAATAAACTTCAATGCTAAATTATTCAAATTACTTTAGGGCTCTTATTTTTTTGTCAGAGTAATGAAATAATAAACAACAAAAATACATTATCAATGCCAAAAGTATTTTATCCAAAAGAAAAATTTGTTACTTTCCTGCTCTAAGATACATTTATAAATTAAGCCTGATATTTAACCACTCAAATGTCATATACTACTCACACAGAGTTTGTTAGCCATATTCACTTGAAGAAATCAGAATCTGCTTTATAAATTTCAGCAGAAGGGATTTATGGTAATATGTTAAATGGCAAAATAATAAGGATGGTGTTTAAAAGAAAAAAACAGCTTCAAATTGAGCTTTCAAGAACACTGGCAAATTGATCTGTCATGAAAAGTTTGCCTTGATTAGGGAACTATAGAATGAAAAAATTTCCAGACTTTGAAATATTTGTCATTTCCATTTCCATAATCTGCATTTAAAAATCACTGTTTATGACCCTGACTCGTCCCAAACTGATTCATTTCATATTAAGAACCTGTAAAGGTTCTGGGAAATAATAATAACAGTAACAGTAATAAACATTCTAGCCTTAGCTACAATATATATTCCATTATAAATGCACAGAACTTTTATCTCTTAAACAATAAGATGTTGCCCTGAGTTCAGTTCTCTAATTTCTTTCTCAGACCTAGACAATCAGCATTTGGCATCAGGTATTATACAATTCAAGGTTATTGAATATTTAAAGTCTGACCAGATTCCTCATCCTCTTCTAATCTTAGGTGAAATGGTGAGACTAGATCCCCCAAATGGAATGCAAGGATATAGTTAGAAAGTCATCTGTCATAAGTATCACTCTCCAATTAAACATTTTGTTCCACTAACAGTTACAATTCATAGAAGATGGTAAGATACTCTGGGTGCAACAGATAAGTAGAGGTAAAATAAAATTTTAAAAACAATTTCAGCAAATATAGATGCTTTAGTACAATGGAAACTGTAGGGGCTAAAAGTACAATGGAGACTGTAGGGGCTAGACTCATACATAGTTCTACCTGTTATATCACCTTGAATACCTCTCTTAACCTTCCTGTACCTCAGTTTTCTCATCTTGCAAGTGAGATAAATAAAAACATCTGATGAAGTCTGAACTCTAAATGGGTTAATGTTGCCCCTGGAACCTATGAAATACACAATAAATATTAGCTATTTTAACTAATCACACAAATTTTAAAAATCATACTTTTTTGTCTGGCACATATTCTCACCATGAGGTCCTGAGAATAATGCACAAGGTAAGACCCAGTCCTGATCCCAGAGGTCTCAGAGTCCAGTTTAGAAGAATGAGCAATACAAAGAACTAGAATGTGTGATATGAAACCTATAGATAATGTGCTTCTTTTTTACACAGGTCTTATAAGACTGGCATCTCCTCAGACACCAATGGCCCTAATGAATAGAAATAGGTAGTATAAAGTAGAAATGTAGGTGACAACCTGGGAAAACTCAATGGACTAAGGTTGATATTTCCATCTAAGATAATATCTAAACACTAAAACTATCACAGGTTTAATTTACTCTTGACAGGAAGTCAAATTACACAAGGGCTAAAGGTGAATAATTAAAGTTAAGTAAATAAAACAAAAATATAAACATAAATGATACTCTTAGAAAATACACAAGTGAACAAGCACACATACACAGTCATACGGTTCTACAACTTAATGTTTATTATTCAGAGACATGAGATCGCTAAGGCTTGATATGCATGAAAACAATTACACGGGGAACAAGGAGTGGGAATATGTCAAGAGTTGAGCGGAATGAGTAGAAAGGAAAGATGGAGGCATTCCTGGTGCAGGAAAAAGAAGGTGCAAATGCATTTGAAAGAGTCTATAAAGATTATATTGCTCAAGTAGAGAATTTTCAGAAAAGACCAATGGGAATAAAAGAAAGCACAATTTGTGAACAGAATGTAAGGTCTTTGAGTAGCATAATAGGGATTTAGTGAGTCAGGAAGTGCCATTGCAAGGTGTTCAGCAGGGCACGAAAAAGATGAATCTTGACAAACCACTGCAGTGATCTAGATGGAGGCAAATGAGCTAGATGTGAATTTTTCAAAAAGTTGGACTTGATGGGCTGAGGGTCTACACTGATAGCTATGAGAAAAAAAAAAAAGTCCAGGGGTAAAAATATTTTAAAAAAATAAAGGATTTGTTGCTCATTATAAAATAATCAGTATTATTTTGATAGTGATAAAAATGTATAAATTATGAAACTGAAAGAGCAAGACTAGTGATAAAAGAGAAGGGGGAAAAGAGATGAGACCCAGATTGGACCTCTTATCAAATCAAGCCCTGAGAGAAAAAATTATTTGAAATTGTATTCAATATTTTGCATCATAATTCTCTAAAAGAATAAACTATAGTGTACATAATTTTATCTTCTAAAGACAAATAAACTGAGACAATCTTTTGGGCATCATTGAGTTTGTAGTTCATGTTCAAAGTAATACCTTGAAGAGATCACTAATAGTACTTCTGACAAAAGAATTAATTGAAGTTGGGTAACTATTGCTCCATTGTGGTCAACAGAAATGCTCACCTACTGCTGGCTCTGCAGGTGGCCTGCTAGATTGGTAAGAAAATCTATAATCTTACAGGATATGTGCTGCACCTTACTTTTATTTCTGGGCCTTCTAAGCCCTTCATAGGTAAATATCAAGTTATCATTAGGCAACATAGTGGCCTGCAATAAACTTCATTAGAAGAGGAAAATACAATACTACAAATAAGGTGGATTCCAGAGCAGGAAGGTGTGAAAGACATGGCGTGGAATGTTCATGTGTGGCTAGTACTTTGTGAACAACAATAAACATCAGGATAAAATGAAAAATATTTATGTATTTTTGTTTGTAATGGTTTATTCTGTCATAAGAATCAATTTATGCAGTTGGCATCATCAAATATGTTTTCTGAATTACTTCAAAGGTATATTTCCATGGGTTAAAAATTTAGTCATAATTATACTATCATGAAAATTTGCCCTACCTGGAGCTTGTCTCTATCAATAGCCAACTGAAATATTTTAAAAAGGAGCTACCAACATGTCAGGGAAAAGTATTGGTTTCCTTGTCAAGTTTTTCTTTTTTCCAGTAGAAATTACCCAAAGAATTAAATAGTAGAAGAAACTCTTGCAAACAAATAATAAATTGATATATGAATTTTCTTTGCTATAAATTTCCTGGCATGTTGACTCTACACTTTCACTGGGTACTGTGAGTTCACTCTTGAAGTGATGCCCTTTCGGTTCTGATACAAATCACTGTAATGCGAAGAGCAGTGCCCAGCTGGGAAAGCAGGTGTACAATGGCCCAACTAATTACAGCCTTGTCAAGTAATGGCTGGGACACAACCAGTGACTGCTCTGCTAGTGAATTTTGGATGATTCCAACCAATTGGATTAAGAAATAACATGTACAGAGAAAGACATATATGTCACAGAGATGGACAGGACCAAGCGTGTAATTTTACTTGATCTGAGAGAGCAAAGGCAGGAATTTTTAGGAAACAGCCCATTCAGGTGAACATGAAGGAAGATGGATATTGGGTTTCAGAGCAACTCTGAGTTTATTGACTGGAACTACTGAGTTACACTTGAACAGAAAAGGAGCCCGCAGATGGACAGCACAGCTTTTCCATTCACAATCCACAGCGGTAGATTTAGAGCACTACCCAGCAATTTTTTATGAAGCTATAACTATAAGACCTCTCTGGATTACAACCAGGATATAAAGACTCAGGAGTCTCCTGGAACATCCAACAGCAAACAAAGCTTGAATGTCTGATAACAGTCACATTTCACTCTCCCTATCCCAGGCTTTTTCTTTAAAAACTTAACAAAATGCAAGCAAGCTCTAAATCCCACAAGGAAGGGAAAGTTATTACCAGGATATATAAGCCTGCTTCCTCCTGCTACGTTCTTTGCCTGGAGGCCAGGAATACAGCATTTTATCAGGAGCCCTACTCAGCCAAGTGCGTGACACACATCCAGATGGCAAAGTCACCTGCTTTTAGGCAAGGCATAGAAGCAATTATTATTGTTTGGCTTCTGTCCAGAACAAAAATAGTTTAATATATTAGGCTAAATAAGTATATTCCAGTTGATCTGGCAAGTCTTACGTAAAGTAATATTTTCAGTTCTAGTTTGAATTATTATGCTAAAAAGTAATTCTACTCATACTTGTAATAATAATTACAAGTTATGGTAAAATTATATTATTTTAGAAAACATCCTAGTAATGTTTTAAAATTTGTGTTTCTTTAATGTCCACAAAGATGCTAGGAACAATTTCAGCAGAAGAGCCTGACCTAGAAGGCAATAAAGTGTTGCAAATAGGTATGTTCACTCTTGGAAAATGGGTAATTTCAACTAGCACCAATTTTGTTAGAGAATAATTCAACATCTGTCTCACCATAATTTTTATTTTGATAAGTTAATTAATGATACGTGAATGAAATTATTCTTAACAGAAAATTACTATTTCTATTAAATTCACAACCATAAGTTGCTTGTTTGCTGCCTCATAAGCAATTCTCTACCATAATTAATTTTGTTTTGTCTTAGAGATGAAATGTCACCTTCTAGAATTGCTCCAAAAAGTACTTAGAGAGGTACATAAAAATATGTACAATCTAAAAATGAAGGAAGAAGAAATTAGGGAAGATGATGATAAATACTTCCAGGTGTATCTTAGAATTGATCATTCAGATTTTGCTCAATTCTAAATTCTATATGTTTTCTCCGCTCTATCACAACTCTCCATAGCAAAAAGAAAACAATATATTTGTGTCTACCAATCTCAGAAATGTTGTGTCTATGAGAGATACAAGACATGCCACCAGAAACATTAACCAACTGCATTCCAGTCTTTCCATGGGTGTAAAAGATGCTTTGGGTTCAGTTCAACAACACTTAAAGGAAAAAGTTCCTAAACACTGTGCTATTGGTAAAGTCTCCTTGCATTTTAAGGTGACTATGATTGTACTTTGAAAAGTTATAAGTGACTAGCCTAAAGTATTTCAGTAAAAATCCTTTCTTCCTCTTTTTTCTCACTTATTTAAATTGCAATCCCTTGTTGACTGCAGCATCTGCTCCAACAATCAAGCATATATTTGATTCTTCAACAAACTGCCGTCTAGTGTTTAGGATGTGCCAGGCATCATGATGGGTTCAGGATTGTCCTTGACATAGGAAAGCAACCAACAGACCGTGAGTCCTCTTGTTTTTTCTTCATTGTATCCACTAACTCAAATTCACTCTTATGGCCTCCCTTTCTAATAACCAGGCAGAAATAGAGGGACAAGGAGATCTAGCAATAAATGAGAGACTTCCATAAAAGAAAGTAGAGAGGAACTAGAGGGTGCTTTTGTTTGGCCAGAGAAAAGGGAATTACAGAAATGGAGTGATCAGGACCCACTCAACTTTCTGATGGTTATAATTCAGAGCCCCATGACACCAGTTACTAAACAGGAAACAGGACTGGATGCCCAATGGAAGCTCAGTTTTCCTTTTAATGTTTCACTTGCATTAGAGCTTTTACACAGATATACTACTAGAGTAAGTTGTAAAGTTTGGAAAAATGAAGTGGATAGGAGGAATGGAAAAAAATTTTTTTTCTGGTACCAGGGATCAAATTCAGGATTTTGCGCTTGCGAGGCAGACGTAGTGCCACTGAGCTAAATCCCCGGCCCCCCAAATGTAATTTTGTTTAATGGGATCACAGTTAAAATGTGAGCACATATGAAATGGTGCACATAGGTGAATGAAGAGAAAAACCAAGGAGGCCGGGTATGGAACTGGCAGCACATAGAGGAACAAACCTTGGGTTTTACTTTATTTTATTATTTATTTATTTATTTTGGGGTTTTTTTTGAGACAGGGTCTCGCTTTGTAGTTCAGGCTGGCCCTCAGCTCAGCCTCCAACTCACATCACAGCAATCCTCCTGCCTCTGCCTCCCGAGTGCTGGGATTACAGGCGTGAGCCACCACGCCTGGCACTGTGGTATGTGGCACTGATTGCTGCTGGGCGTGAGTTTCCACACTCAGTATTGTTATGTGGTTACCAGGGATCGAACCCAGGTCCTTGAGCCTGCAAGACAGGTGCTGGAACCACTGAGCTAAATCCCCGGCCCCTAAAAGGAAATTCTTATAGATGTAAGAGAAACACATTTAGAAATAAAAGATAAGAGAGAGCTGTTTTAACACAGCTTCGCTCAAACCATGCAGTTGTTTTTGATCAACTCTTGTGAAAGGCCTTGTACACTCAAAGTTGTCATATGCTCTATCTCCCATCATTCCCTTACTATCACACACACACTTTATTTAGCAGCTGTGTACAGTCTCTGAAAGGAAAATTCAACATGCGTGAGTAGGGTGACCAAGGGATAATCCCAGGTAATGTCATCTTCTTGTTTTCCCTAATAGTTATGATACCTTTCTTCTCTGTCTTTTCCATATTTCTTTCATTCACTGTCAGCATGTAAATAGATTTATATTTCTTTCTCACTGATGAACTGAATTCATCCATGAAGAGATAAAGCTCACTGCCATCTTATCTTTTGTGCCATTGTGATCACTGTAATTGCTTATTTGTAGTTTTCTCTGGACAAAAGGGTAATAAATCTCCTTGAAGTCTCTTTGCCTCTACATAGCTGTTGGAGAGATGGAGCCGGAACAAGTATTAGCTTTGGTTTTCTTCTGCAAAAAGTTAGGTTCTTGGCAATGCCAAAAGCAAAGTCTGTGTTAGTAAGAAATAGCCAGAGAAGCCTGGGGCAACTGGAACCTCTGGGACAATCCTGAGGTTAGCCATCTTCTACATGTATGATGATCTCAAAAAAGATTGACACTCCGGAAGGTAGAGATGTAAGAAAATGTACCTGGAAAAATCTTTTTAAAGGTTCCTGAAGCTCTTTAGAGGAAATACTCCATAGCTGGAAAAAAACCTAGAACTTAATGTTTGCTTGAATATTTTATCATAAAAATAAAAGGAAAGGAAAATAATACCTGTTATGAAAGAATAAGTGAAATTCCCAGGAACAAAATAAACCATGAATGAAGCTCTTTTAGAATCCATCTGCTACCCTGGTAAATTATCTTCTTGTGCAATGAAAAATTCCTGTACAAATGGAAGTTTGTAAAATATGATTTCAGAACAATTTTAAAATTTGAACTGCATCCTAATTTTATTAGTATATGCTTGCAATGCAAGATGTTTACATTCCTATGGGATATTGGTATATTTACACAACACATCGTAATTCCTTTTACCATCCCCTCCCTTCCAAAATACAGGGAAACATAACCTAGACATGTATGTTTGTATTTACATATTAAACAATTGCATTATATTGTAGGTCCATGCATTATACATGGTTGTGAGCTTATATTTTTGAATAGACAGAGCTGACAAAAGTTCTAAAGATAGAGCTACTTTCCATTTGGCATTTTATTCTCATTCTTTTATGATCTCTCTTGGTACATTGTTTTCAATCCCATTGTACTGATTCTGCCTTTCTATTTTGCACATTGACACTTTATTTGATTCTGGAAAATGCATCTTTTCTTGCTTATTTATCTGTCTTGGTGTTACTGTCTTGTGTACTGTGCACAGCTCATGAGAATTCTTCGCTTTTTGTCAGATTAGATGCACACAAGCCTATATCCCTCCAGGCAGCTTAACTAGAAAGAATCAGGTTACTCTGATATGATAAATACAAAGTGCTAGTGAATACGTACAATGGTGTAAGCAATATGACAGCCATGATGAAATCTTACTACAGAAACAATTTTCCCCCAAAACAAAGGAAAACAGGTTAATTAAAAGTAGTGACGGGAGTGAGTCTGACAGAGCTATAGGAGAAGGGGGAAGTAGTAAGTACAC
This sequence comes from Petromus typicus, assembly GCA_004026965.1. NCBI lineage: Eukaryota > Metazoa > Chordata > Mammalia > Rodentia > Petromuridae > Petromus > Petromus typicus. Next base: position 35,381 of record PVIR01000719.1, on the reverse strand, counting down.
AAGAGGTGCACAGTCATCACCTCGCTCACAGAGACCCGCTGGCTAGAACTGTGGAGGAATCTTACTGGGCCTGGAAACTCCTGGACCTACTCCCACAGAATATAAGAATGATGGCTTTATTGCATTATTCCTAATATCAATCAGAGAAGAAGATCTCGATAGTCTTTTCATATTTTCCCAAAGGCTCTATACATTTCTACTTATAAACAGGTCGTGATTTAAGAGAATTAAGTTTTTTGTAAAACATGCAGTTTTGTTTCACTCATTTTTAATTTTTAAATTGCAAATTGTTGTTATAGTTGTGTGTATTGTATTGATGGAGCCCAAATTGTTGTTATTTTTGATTTACAAGGACTGCATAGAATAATTAAATTAATAATAAATATCTCATCATATGTAATTTTAAAATTAGTCTTTATTAGTACATTATGAATCCACATCATCATCACATTCAACATTGATAGTTTGTACCAGAATATGACACGACTTGATTCTCATTTTTCCCCTTCCCCCACCCACCCTGCAACCACCACTCTCTATATACATTAGCTTTGTTTCCTTTTTAAAATTATTATTACTATTACAACCTTTCACACTAGGATCAGTTACAGGACAAGGATCTTCATTCTTACCACTTCTGTTCAATATATAGTCCTGGAAACATTAACCACAACAATTAGGCAAGAGAAAGAAATAAAAGGAATAAAGATAGGAAAGGAAGAATTTAAATTGTCATTATTTGCTGATGGCATGATACTCTATCTAGAAGATCCTAAAAACTCAACCAAAAAATTGTTGGTCTTAATAGCCAAATTTAGTAGCTTAACTGAATACAAGGTCAGTGATAAAAAAATCAATAGCCTTTGTATACACAAAAAACAGACTCACTGAGAAAGAACTTTGGAAGTCATCACATGTGTTTTGTATTGAGATCATCTGAAAAGTACTTGCCTAGAGATTCTTAAATGTATAGTTCATTATTTCTTAATATTTTCACCATACTGTGAATATGAATCTCAAAGAAAAAAACTTGTTTCTGCTCTCTGAAGCTTTGTGCCCTTTATCTATCTCCTCATAATCTAACCACACACACACACACACACACACACACACACACACACACACACACACACCTGCCAGCATCTGGGAGTCACTATTCTAATCCTGCACTCTGCTTCTTTGAGTTCAATCATTTTTATTTCATATTTAATTGAGAATCCTACAAATGGATTTGTCTTTTTCATGACTGTCTCATTTCACCTAGCACAATGTCTTCCAAGTTAATCCATTATTTTGTGATGGACAAAGCTTCTTTTTTTAAAAGTCAAATAGCATTCCACTTTTCTATACCATATATTTTTTCTTTCTTAACAAATTGAGTTTATTGGTACATTTTAAGAATGTATAATGATCACATTGCTCATTGGCAGTTTGTACCTTTATTTAACGCATCTTGATTCTTATTTTTCCCATCTCCTTGCCTTCCCTTCAACAGCCACTCCCTCTTATAAATAAGCTTTGTTTCTGTTTTTCCTTTTCATTATCCCTTCATCTCTTGATGTACTTCAAAACTACAAGTAAACTACCGTGTTCTGTCACGTAAATAGCATTCTGTCCTCGTGAAATTGTTTATCCCTGACCAAAATGACTGTGAGTACAAGTTAAAACTATCTAATAAATGCAAGACTTTTCTCAAAATATGTTTTATCATCAATGAAACTTGAAGTATTGAAGCTTATGTTTCTTTATATTGATAATATTTCTGCCTCTCATAAAGTCCATCTCTTCCCCAACATTCATGGGTGGACTTTTCTTTCACAGATAAAGACACATAGCATGCAATAACAAGAAGCATTTTGAAAGTGAGGAAAAATACTTTCTTCAATCCCTGATACTTCCTACTCTCTATTCCAACTTGTAAGTAAACAATTTCCCTTTAAACATGTTTTCCTACCTCGGTCATATTTGGGACAATTTACTTTTTTAAAGCACAATGTTTGTATTTGCATTCAGATGAATGGTGATTTTACTTTTCATCCAAATGTATGCTTATATTGGCCATTTAAGGCTTATTTGGGGATTTTCCTTAAGAACATATATTTTCCACATGCAGAGACTGAATAACATTGTAAAATTTACACGGAGTTTTTCTTTTCATAGTTACTGTGCTTTCCCTACTCTAAGCATAGACACAGGTGGGTATTGGTATCATTTAAAAAGGGGTAGAACAGTTAGAACAGAAGGAAGGCTGCATGGACCTAACAGAACAGGTGAAGACCTGAAATGTAATGGGTAATGAGTGGTGTAACCTTAGGTAAACTAACTTACAACCAAGCTTAAGTTTTATCTTCTACAAAAGAATAATAATTAATAATAATAGTAACAGCAGAATGATAAAGAATTTATTTCAGAGAGTTTGGATAAAACATACATGATAGTTTACATTCAGTTTATTCTATTATAGGCACTTGACAGATATAACTATTATTTTCTAGCTTAAAAGGTAGTGTACTATGTATGTTTTCATATATTAAATAAATCTTCATGTATACTTATACCTGTGGCTTATACTAAAACTAAAACTAATAGTTTATATTCATGCTGATAAGCCTTTTGTGAACAAAAACAGCTATATATTAACATACATTATAAATATAAGTATTTTGAGTAAAAATTGAATTTAATTCTAATGTTAACTGTGTTGTACTAGAGCTGAATTTTTAAAAAGTACATTAATGATTAGACTCTATATGACACAACTACTAATAATTTATTGATCATAAATGTAAAATATTAGCTTCTAAATTTTATCTGTCATTTTAAATTGTGTTGGCCAAGGTCTGTGTGCGATTAAATCCATAGCACTTGAAAATATTTCCTCATTAGTGACACTGTGGTAATTATTGCTTTCGTTCTGGTTTATATTAATAAATGTTATATAAAGTTCAATATCTGCTGCTGCTCATTATTTTTAGTCATATGAAGGTGAGCAACAAGATTTATTGAAATATGAAGACCAAAGGCCGAAGCAGCAAAGGCTGTGATTTATGTCACTGAAAAACAAGAAACTCTTATAGAATAAACTTAATGTATATATTATAATATATACTATAATTTGTATTTATATATTATAAAATACAAATACAAATATATATATAAATACAAATGTATAAAATATATTTTATATAATATATTATATTATATACAATATATAAACACAAATTATAATATATATTATAATATATATAAATATATGTGTGTATATATAATATATATTATATATAATCTAAGTTTACTTAAGTGCATATGTGTACATACATTTTACATTATTTTTATTTAATAGACGTAAAGGGAAGGTGGTAAAATCATTATGCTTTAAAGTTTTAATGCATAGATCTTGACCCTAAACACCTGCCTACAAAGAGGAGGAATATCTTTTTGAGATGATTTCCTTCTATAAATTTCCGTAAATTTTTAATACAGTAATTTCTACTGCATCTTACAGTTGCAAATAATTAACGTTTGATCTTGTTAAGTTTTCCTTTGCAAAATAATCATATTTTTAATTTCTCCAAGGGCAAGAAACCAATCTAATGCATCATTCTCCTAACACTCAATAAATATTTCTATAAAAATTTAGCTCACATACTGGATTGCTGTTATTGTTATTATTTTCTAATGGAGTTAGTCATTTTCACTTAAAAATATGGGCCTTTTCTAGTTACAGTAGATTCTCATATTTTTTAAATCTTTATTGGTACATTAAATATACACATCATGATTGCACTCCATAATGGGAATTTGTACCAGTATAAGACACAATTTAATTCTCATTTTTTCCCATAGCCCTACACACCCTACCACCCCCCATATACATAAAATTTGTTTCCTTACTTTTTTGTTACAATCTCAACATTTTCCCCCTTCACCCTATTTTACATTGAGCATTTTCTATTTCACAATAGATTCTCATAATTTTTAATATCTCCAATGACATATACTGTATTTTATGTGTGATTAATTTCTTTATTTGTTGATTGTATTTCTCAAATTTCTTTTATAACTTTAAAAGTTGACTTTAAGGTTGTCAACTATCTTCATACAAAGGCGCATGTGTTTATATGGAAATGTATTTGTCCTATTACAGAGTTGACAGAAATATTTTATATCAGTCTGATTCTGTGGTTCTTGTACATAAAAAACATCAATTCATAGCAGATGAAATAATGTTCCTTTACTCTTTGCCATAAGAAGAGAATCAAGCTAAAAAATGCTTAATGAAAAGAGAGTACTTTCTCAATTGATGTTTCTTCATTTTGGCGGATATTACTCAATATTAAGACTTTTTATTCTTATAAAACTAATACCAGCTATAGAGTAATGGCCAGAGTTCTCCAAACTTTTGTCACATTTTAGAAATACCTTTTTCAGCATTTATGACTATGGATGTTTAAATTTTTTTCTCATGGAATAAAATTTAAGGTATTCTCATGTGGCATTTTAGTATTTTAAACCTGTCTGAAAGGGAATATGTTTACTAGAAAATGATTTCATGTACTTCTCAAATTAAGTTCTAAGAACAATGGAAGCTATCTTTTCAATCTTCAGGGGTAGGTTAAAGAGGAGAAGGTTTTAGCCAGGACTTGTGTTGGCAGTTGTATAGCCTACATTAGGCATTGAATAAACAGCAAACTACTTTATGAAATAAAGACCGAAGACCATACAGAAGTTGGTCTTTCCAATAGTGAAATAGACCTTGTATTATACCCGTGAGAATCAGCCTTTGAATAACCACCAGTGATAATTCAGAATTAAAATAATAAGTAGATTCTACAGCATTACTTTTGTAGCTTAAGCATCTCACTACAGACTCATGCTCCTAAACTGATATCAAAACTGTTTGCAGATTACAAATCATGTGCATTATATATTCTGTATAAAAGCAATGGATTTGAAAATGAAAAATAAATTAGATAATTACAGTTAGAAAGCCCAGCTGCAGTAGCCTGAATATTGGTATTGCAACCTTTTCTCTTCTTTATAACATAATCTTCAAATTACTTTTTATACACTACCTAAAAATGAGATAAAAGAAATTATTCTTTGAAAATTGCGCTGGTAGACATGCACTAACAAAATTTAAAGAAAAGAGCTAACAAGTTAAGTGACTAGCAAAACAGGACTACTTATCTGACAGAAAGTTTCTATTTTTACTATGTTGTGTTATGTTTCTGCTTATTATCGGATGAGAAAATGAGATACTATTTATATTCTCACATAGTAAATAAGAAGTGTTTATTACAAAAAATACATTTGTAAGTCAGCAAAGTTTTTATTCAAAAAGAAAACTATGGGTTCATGGTTACATTTTAGTCCATGATTGTCCAAGATTAAAAATCATGTTGTTACAGTTATTTCTAAATTCATAAAAAAATCCTTTGGTGCATAATGGCTTGAAGAACTGTGTAATGTAATATATGGTTATGGTCCTCCTGAAAATTATAATTACGGAGCAAAGTTAAACATCTTCTCTTGCCTAACCAGAATAGACACAGTCTCCCTATCTCACATCTAATCAGAGACACTAGTTTGGGGTTTTAGCAAGACGTGCCTAGAAGATGAACTGATTTGAATGCTTTGGAATAGAGTCAGACATAGGCTGCATGTGTCAACACAATTTTATATTTTCAGTTTCCTATAATCAGTGGACCTTTGACCTTTGACTTACAAACTTGATTGATTCCCAAATGCCAGTTATAACTAAAGAAATTGGATCCATTTCAGCTTCCTGAAAGGGAAAATGCTGAGGCAAACTCATACTCACTGACATATCATTAAAAGGCTAAAATGTAATTAAATGAAAAATATGGGTAAGTATATTTGAAGGTTTTGCTATACAAGCAAGCAAAATCTTTGGCCCTTATTACTGCCATTTAGTATAATCTCTTCAATTCACAAGCGAGAGCAGGTGACTGACTGGTATAGCGATTTGCACCAAAAGCAAAAGAAACTCCTCTCCTTATCTCAGAGGAACACAGATCAGTTTTCACCCACAGTAGATTCCTAAAACTGCAGATAATACCAAATCCTTTATATATTATATTTTTCCCCAGCTATACACAGCTACATTGAAGTTTAGTGTATAAACAAACAATTAATAGTAATAACTGATAATAAAATAGAAACATTACAATGGCATTCTGATACTATGACAGCGTTCTGACAATTGAGATCCATACTAGGTAGTGTATATATACAGTGCTGATCAGCAGGACGAAATGACAATTTACACCCAGTGTGAGAAGGGTGAGCTGCTGTGAGATGCGTTATGCTCCTCAGAATAGTGTGCAATGTACAACCTGTGAATCCATTACTTTTGTTTTCCATTGACTGTTTCCACACAGAGTAGACCGTGGGTATCTGAAACTGAGAACAGCAAAGCTTCTGATCAGAAGGACCACTGTGCACATATGCAGCAAGTGTCTTCTTACAAAACCTTGACTATGAGCAAGTCTAGACTGCTCTGAAGCACCTTCTTGAAGTTCTGGCTGTTTAGAAAATGGGCTACATGATGGTCTTGCACACTAATAGTTCCTTAAAATGAATAAGGAATTGAATGGAAAACAGAAAGGGATCAACATGGCTCACTAAATAATAAACACCCCGATTTTTATGCTCATTATGGACATTTGTGTGCTTCTAACTCAAGTGCCAACTGGCTTGGATTTGAATTCCAACTTTATAATTTAGAGACAATGAGACTTCCAATCTACAGCCCTCCTCTCTCTCTCTCTCTCTCTCTCTCTCTCTCTCTCTCTCTCTCTGTTTTCTCATTTCAAAAATATGAGGGGAAAAAGAATGTGATAGTAATAAAAAAAAGAAAAGAAAGCTTATGTATATAGGGGTGGAGGGTTGCAGGGTGGGTGGGGGAAGGGAAAATGAGAATCAAATCGTATCACATTCTGGTACAAACTCAATGTTGAATGTGATGATGATGTATATGCACAATTAAAAAATACAGTACAACATATATAAATGAGAGTTAAATAGCTGTAATGGTTTTTGAGTTTATGGATTTCATCATCTGTTGTGGTTTTTCTCATTGGATACAGCATTAAACTACCTTATTGAATTTTTTAAATTCAAATCTTTATTGGTACATTATAAATACACATCATCATCACATTCAACATTGAGAGTTTGTACCAGAATATGACATGACTTGATTCTCATATTTCCCCTTCCCCCATCTACCCTGCAACCGCCCAACCCTATATATGTAAGCTTTGTTTCCTTTTTTTATTACTATCACATTCTTTTCCCCTTCATTATTTACCCCTACACCCTCTTTCGTTTTAAATATTTTCTATTTCATGATATCGACTATATACACTAGGACTAATTTACATCTTCACTTTCTCATACCATAGAAAAGATACAATATTTACACACCTGTGACCTATTTACTTCACTTATGAGGATATCCTTAAGGTACATCCATTTGAGTATGGATGACTCAATCTTATCATTTTTAACAGCAGAATAATACTCCACTCTATAAAAGAACTACATCTTCTTTATTCGATCTTCTATTGATGGACATTTTGGTTGTTTCCAAGATTTAGCAATCATAAACTGAGCTGCTATAATGACATATGTGCACCCATGTTTATAGTACCTTTTTGACTTTTAATCATACCTGGCTCAATGTCACAGGTTGTCAGAGTCTTAGAAAATGCTATGGAAGGAAATCAGTTGAATAAAGTGGCTATGATATATTTATTTTATATGATATATCCTAAAATCCTATTATGATATTAAGGGAATAAAGAAAAAATATAAAATTATATACAAAAATTTAAATAAGGGCAGTGATAAAAGGGGAGAGATAAAAACAGATAAAAAACTTCCATACATTTTTGGAAAGTGATAGGAGGAGATTTAAAGGGAACGACAGTGTAACAATATTGAATTGTAACTTCCAACAGTGACAAAAACCTTCATCATAGCATCCTAGAAAGATTCAAAAATAGAAGTACTAGTTACTTGTGAAAATAGGAGTAAGACAGGGATTAAAAACAGAGTGATTTTCTAAATTTATCTGAAGAATAGCTACAAGTCCATCTCCCCTCCATTCTATGAAGCTGGAAAACCCAATCCTTCTATGGCCACCAAAATCTTTAGGAATTCTCTTCTGAAGTTTCCAGGAATGCACAGAATCTAAATAGAAGATGTCATAAGACTCACTGCAGTTATCAGTTGAATGGCCAAACTCACTTTGAGTGCATGAATTTAGTTGAAAGTTTGCAGTTCACCATAATCAAATACTCAGAACTAAGTTTCTATAAATACATGTCAATTTTACTTTTAATTGACTTTATTGGTACTTTTTATACATATATTATCACCTTCAACTTTGAGAATTTGTACCTGCACATTACATATCTTGATTTTCATATGTCAATTTTAAATAACACTGAATTAAAATTTATCATCAGTGAAAATCTTTCCAAAGTTATTCACCCTCTTTATCATATTTGACTTCAGTTAGTATTTTATATCAGTGAAACTTATAGTAGGTGTCAACCAAAGTGAAATATGAAGTAAGTCTTGAGCAGAAATGATTTATATTCATGTCTCATCAGATATCTGGATGGCTTCAGCCCGAATAAATATGGCAACAATACAGATGTCTCCTTTTATCCTTCTTTCTCAGAAAAAGCCTCGGGCAAGCTCAGATATCATCCCTGTGCTCTGCAGGCATCTGTTTGCCCCAGAAATAGAAGTTAGCTACGAGAGGACCTGCAGATTGGCAGTCAGGTAGGAGGAATAGAGGCATCCCGGGGTAACAAAGGTCTTTATCCTGCGTGGACAGATGGTGAGCCCTGCTTGAGGTGTGTAAGAATCAGATAAAGTAGGTAACGCTCAGCTCTTCGGTCAGCCAGAGACTAGCTGCTCCCTCTTCATGAATGCTGTGGCATCCACACGCACCTTCAAGGACTAACATGCCTTCTGGACATGGGGCACAAATGGAGAAATCCTAAATTAACTGACCGTCAAGCCTGGAGTGATTGAGAACACCTGGAATGTACTAGCCATGGTAAAGTTAGTCACTTTCAGAGAAAAGAAATGGGAACTTGAGACACTGACTTAGATACACATAAGTAAATTGTTATGTTTTTCTCTGTATGTGTTTATTAAAAACAAATTTTTAGGGGGCAGGGGATTTAGCTCAGTGGTTCCAGCAACTGCCTTGTAAGCACAAGGTCCCTAGTTTGACATCTACAAACCGCATACAATGATACTGGATGTGGAGACTCAAGCCCAGCAGCAATCAGTACCACATACCACAGTGCCGGGCGTGGTGGCTCACGGCTGTAATCCCAGGACTCGGGAGGCAGAGGCAGGAGGATTTCTGTGATGTGAGCTCGAGGCTGAGCTCAGGGCACCCTGACCTACAGAGTGAGACCCTGTCTCAAAAAACAAAACAAAACACATTTAGGTACCTTTGAACTGGAAAATTCATATGCAGTAACACTTCTATTCCACCTCTACTCTGTTTTTGCTGGAAAACATTCTACCTCTGTTGCATCATATGTTATCATGTCATTTTTGCCCTTAATATATTTCTTCTCTGAGGATATAATTATTCCTGTGAAAACAACTTCACCTCTATGAAGATGAATCCGGACTAATTTTAGACTCCATATTTCCCCTGAATTCCAAATTACTTTCCAGAAGCTTCTATGTAAAAGTTACTCAAGGGCCGGGGAGTTAGCTCAGTGGTTCTGGCGCCTGTCTTGCAAGCGCAAGGGCCCGAGTTCGATTCCCCGGTAACCACATAACAATACTGGGTGTGGAGACCCACACCCAGCAGCAACCAGTACCACATACCACAGTGCCGGGCGTGGTGGCTCACACCTGTAATCCCAGCACTCAGGAGGCAGAGGCAGGAGGATTGTGATGTGAGTTTGAGGCTGAGCTCGGGGCCAGCCTGAACCACAAAGCGAGACCCTGTTTCAAAAAACCTAAAAAAAAAAAAAACTTACTCAAGCTATCCCTGAGGCAGAAATTCCATTGTTTCGGCTTGGTCCTCGAAGTTGGGTCTGTATATTCACCCCCAATGGCAGCATTTTCCCGACATGTCCAACTTTTGCTTGTGCTCACACACGCTTCCTTCTCTCCTAGGGTGAAGATTTCTGACTCATGCTCTGCTTTTGGCACCTTCCTCTGACCTGTTGGTCCGCTACACTTCAGTTTTGTGTGTGACTTCCTGCGTCATTCCTAAGTTTTTCAGCACACCATTGCCTCCAGGAACAAGCTCCCTTTCCCTCTCCAGTTCCCTCAGTTAAGAGGTGGCAAATTCCCCCAATCATGTCCCTGTGTATGAATTTCTCTTAAATCCCCATCTTGAGTTTTTCTTCAGAATCTTTCTCTCTCTGTCTCCTTTTCCCTCATTCTTTACACTCACAGGTAGCTATGTGCTCTTCATGGAATCTCTTCAGTGTCTTTAGTATTTATCTCCACCTTTGAATTACTATAATCACCTGCAGGTTCACACCGAGACCAGAAAAATGTCTTTGCACTTGGGTCTGTTGCTTCCAGCTTCAACCATAGAAATATAAGATCCATTACAGAATAATCTTCCTAAAGCTTCTTTATTTGTTCTTAGTCTTATTCTTCAGAAACTGTATGTGGAAAATCAAGATGAAAGAACGTTATTTCCTTCTGCTCGTTTTGAACTGCTTCTAGTTATCCATAAAACAAAATCCAAACACTATTGTTTTCAAAGTCATTTCTCACCAGACTTCTATGATCTCATTTTGCAGCCCCCCTCATGGCCTTGTGATGTATAATCCTACATGTGCTCCTCTGTCTCTCAACATGTGTTTCTTCCTATGTCTCCCTGTCAAAATTATCCTACCCTTTAAAGTAGAATACAAAATTTCCTTTGATAAAGTTGTTACTGTTTCCTTCATCCATCACAAAATCTGTTTATATCTTTACCAAACATGGATTATGCTCTACCTGCAGGCTTATTTGTGCACATTCCCATCATTAGACCATGACTGCTTCAAAGGATAATGCTCAAGTATCTCCATGGTATTTAAGACATTTGTAACTGATGCTTTAAGACTATCCCATATATATCCATATATTCCATATATATGAAATTCAATATATATATAATTCAATAGATACATAAAATTCAATATATATAATTATATATATATAAAATTCAATATATATAATTATATATATAATATACTAGAATTTAAGAAAGAATACATACAAAAACTCTATCCCTTTTAAATAAAACATCTCACTCAGTTTTTCCACAATCCACTCTGCATATAAAACTGCACAAAGTAAAGAAAATGCAAACATGTTTGGTGCTCTTGCCTTTAATACATATTCCAAATGACTTCAGGTTGTCAAGATGAGATTAGCATGATAATATAAAGATGAAGGAACGAGTATCTGATCTTCAAGTTTTAAAAAGTGAAACATAGTGATGATATTAACTTAATATAATGTTTTCCTTGTAAAGACAGAACTAACCTTGTTATTTTTAGGATAATTCCATCCCATAGGAATTCATTCCAAGGAGACCTCAAGAGAATGTGTAGATTGAAAATGCTCCATATTCTGGGTATGACAGCATGACTTTGGTTCACACTTGGAAACGTTCATTTCTTTATCTGGGTTGAGTCTGATGGAGAAAACTTGATCTGACATTGTTATGGCCTGGATATGACATGTCATATCCATAAGGCTCATGTATTACAGACTGGATCTGCAGTGCAGCAATATTCAGAATTGGTGCCTTGGGAGGGGATTGGATCACAAAGGTGCTAACATCATCAAGGATTACCCACCAATGAGTTTGTAGCTGAATGAGCTGTTAGTAGGCATGGCCCGAAGTCACTGGGGTATGCCTTTGGAGGGCATATTTGTCCCGAGCTCCCTTCTCTCCCTAGATCTCTCACCGCTCTGCTTCCCACTTTCCAAATGGTGAGCAGCTCTGCTCCACAACACGCTTTCTTCCATGATACCCTATCTCCCGTAGGCTAACAATACTGAGGCCAGTTGGTTGTAGACCCAGAGCCTCTAACACTATGAATCAAAATAAAGCTTTCCTTTTTGACATTGTTATTATCAGGTATTTTGTCACAGCAACAGAAAGATGATCAACATATGTGAGAAAGCACTGTGATATCTTGATTGTAAAGTCAGTTTATTTCAAATTCATGTTTGAACACCAAAAAGTAGCAGAACTGAACTTATTTTTTCTAGCTAGAAATAATAGAAAAATCAATCATTGATTCTGAGGCCCCCAAATTATACTTATGAATCCATTTTTTCAGGACTTTAAAATATTTCACAATCATTTATTTATTCATCTCTATCGTGGTTCTCACAGCTTTTCTCTTAGCTATATTGCTGGCATCACTGACTTTCTTTGGAGCCACAGTTGTGATATTTTATGCCTATAAAGCACCAAAAAAGCACAATGATGAATGTTGAAACATCACCCCTTGTGTCCATGGCAGGATATGTGTGATGCATGACTCACTCGGGGCCCCTCCAAGTTTTTTTCAAGCAGGATTTTAAATTACATGATTGAGCAAAGTTAGAGCACTGAATAGATTTTTTCCAAACTTTTCTGTTGAGTAATGGAAAGTTTGGGCTTGGTGCCATTCAACAACTGAAGTATCACTGCAGTTGAAATTAAACTTTGTAATTACTTTGACTTAGATTTGAGCACTTCCACTTTTATTTTTGTTTAATGACTAGGAATGTATGTAGCTTTCAGAACTCCTGATATTTATTCAGTATAAAGGGTTTATATAAGCATGAGTAGTTTCTTGAGCTTTTTTAAAGTTTTCATTACAAAAGCATGGTTACTTTAACCATTCATTAAATATTCATAATACATTTGTGAGACAACTCTATTGAGCCAGAACTTAGGCAAATGTGAAAATGTGGCTTCAGTTTACTGAAACCATACCAACCTTTAAACACAAGCCTCCACATATAATGTGCTTAACACATTTTTCATACTTTGCTAAAGGAAGATATTACTGAAGTGGATCTTTTATGTTTCCCATATTCTGTTGATGTTTGAACTAAATTAAAACAAAGAATAATGTTAGAGTCATTTACAACTCAGTTCTAGGAAGTTCAAACAAAAATTGGTGGGTTTGCGATGTAGCTAAAGAGAGAAGGGAGAGAGGGAGGGAGGGAGGAAGGAAGAAAGGAATGAAGGAAGGAAAATATTGAAGGCAAAAATTCAGAAAGCAAAGACCCAAAACTGCTTGTACTACTGGAGATTTTTCTTGACAGGACCTTTACAGGAGATTTGGAGAGAAGCAGGTGGGTAGAGCATTTTCTTATTTTTCTATGACTGCTTTCTTCTTAGCCTCATCTCAAGGGAAATTATGAGCTGCCCAGGGTTACACAGGATTAACATCCTACAGTATTAGCCAGCTTTCCTGTTGGAGGGACACAGTGTCTGATACAACTTAAAGAAGAGTTTAATTTAGCTCACCATTTCAAGGGATTCAGAATGTGTTTGCCTCACTCAAGAATGTGACAGTAATAAAGAAAAAAAGAAGCAAAGATTATGTATATAGGGGGTGGGGTGTTGCAGGGCAGGTGGAAAGGGGAAAAAATGACAATCAAGTCATGTCATATTCTGGTACAAACTCTCAATGTTGAATGCGATGATGCATAATGTACCAGTAAAAGTTTAAATTTAAAAAAAGCACATAAAACAAAAACAAACAAAAAAGTCAAGGCAGAAAAGTAGTGAACTAAGCAGAAACCTGTTTAGTTCCTGGTGGCTGGGAAGCAGAGCAGGGGAGCAGTACCACAAAGGAAGGGACCAAGTAGAAGAGGCAAGGCCACAGCAGATGCACCCAGAAATAGGCTCCAATTTCTGGGTCTCCCAAGCCAATCAAGTTGACACAGTCAACCTTAACCCTTCACTCCCATCCATGCGTGGCTTGAAATTGAGTAAAGAGTCAATTGGTTTTGTTGATCCTGGAACCCACATTACCTCTGCTCTTTATAAAGGGGCAAAATTAGGACACCAAATGAAAAGTTGTGATTTCATTTGGGCAAATAGAAGTTCAGGTTTCCTGAACATCTAAATCCAAATGTTGGTTCTGGAAAACTTTCACATGATTTTTTGTATCCTGAATGGGTTAATTCTTCCTAAAATACAAAACAGCAACAATATGCAACTCAAACATTAAGCATGAGCCATCTTTATGAAAATATACTATTCACAATAACAGAGAGATGGACAAATCAAAAGCACTTCCCCAAGAAACTTTATTCTACCGAAGGAGATAAATATGAACAGAAATGACTACAAAAGGAAATAAAATGTTAAATATTCGAAGAGTGGTATAAACATCCACGGGAGAGAAAGATGCGCGTTTGTGTGGTCTTTAGAGAGCTAACATTAGGGGAAAGCTGGCATCTAATCCGAACTCTAAATCCCTACTAGGACCTCAAGGAATGAAGGATGGTACTGGGAGGAGGAATTCAGAACCAGATGGCACGTAACGTGATGAGAGTGGGAATCCCCACGCAGACTGAAGCAGAGGGCCGGAACTCCAGTCACTTCCTCAAGGAAAGAGAAGATAAATGGATTCCAACAGATTGTTTCTGGGGTTTCTGGAAGCAGTCACTCTGGTTAGGCTGGGTTTATCGAAGACATTATTCCTGCAATGTGAATGTGAAGTTTATGTTGGTTTGTTCCCGTGCATTAAGTGAAAATTCAGGTTAAATCACTAGTTACCAGTTTATAAAGTAATAACGATATTTTTCTCTTTTCAAGTGAAAATAAACTTCCCAGTGAAGAGATACCAAGTGATTAATAAATTTTACACTAATACAAACCCCAACGGTATCTATGTTTTACCTGGAGTTAAAAACAATGTGAGTGCTTTTTATTGTTGTTCCTCGTGAGAAATGGATGCAGACTGGAAAAAGAAATTGTACTCACTGAACATCTGGACCAAGAAATGTTGAGTGGAAGTGCTTGGCATGTGTAATTTCCAGATGTGTGCATATTGAATCAGTCTGACTCGGTTTTCTGATTGGTATGTAAGATAAGAACTTTCTTAATATAAGCTCATGCATTCATTATTATATGTTGATACTCTTAGTTTTTATAGTTATACAGCAGCATCTTTTATATATTTGGAATATGCAAAAGCTGAGGAAAATATATGTTGGGAGGTTATTTGAATGCATGCTGGATTTCTCAGAATGTAATTATATAAAACTAAAGTATAACTACACGGATGACCAAGTCTTAAAATTTCTGAAGTATATTAAATTTTTAAAATACTTATTTTGAAGGAATTTGTGTATTTCACAGTTTTGAGAAAATATTATGAACAGTGAAATAAAATGGCAGCATTCATGAAAATGATTACTGTTATTTAAGAAAAGAACCATATTATGGAGCACTAGAATAATTCAGCATCTGAACAAAACCCTGAAATAATAAAGATAAGGAAGCCTTATCTTTAAGCCAATATACAATTGGCTGAATATAACCTATAAATAACATACTATGGCAGCTTTCTCTTGCATGGTGTTATTATTATTATTATTATTATTATTATTATTGTCATTATTATTGTGACCATCTTTCCTTCTGAAAATAGAGAGAGAAGGATTAGAAATTACATACTTTAATATGTTGTTAGGTGATTGGGCAAGGTTTTGACGTTCTTTGCTTTGGTGTGAATATGACATCCCCAAGTTCCTTTTTTTTTTTTTTTTTTTAATCTTTCTTGGTACATTAAATATACACGTCATGATTGCACTCCATAATGGGGATTTGTACCAGTATAAGACACAACTTAATTCTCATTTTTTCCCATAGCCCTACACACCCTACCACCCCCCCCATATACATAAAATTTGTTTCCTTCCTTTTTTGAAATTTAATTAGTATGACTGATGTGATGGTATTTAGAGGTGGAGGCTTCCGGGGGATGCGTGTGTCAAGTGACTGGAGCCCTTCTCTTGCATTCGATAACAACGTGAAAGACACGCTATCCAGGAAGCAGAGTGAAATTCCACCAGCCCCCAAATCTGCCAGTACTTGGATCATACACTTCTGAGAACTGTGAAAAAGTAACCTTTGTTATTTAGAAATCACCCAGTCTATAGTGTTTTTGTAATAGCAGTACCCACAGACACCTTCCCTAGATTAGTTTATTCTGTTGTACATTTCAATAACAAAGCAAGGTAGTATTGCACTAAACTAATACTAGCCCCTTAGTAGGAATTCATTATATGTTATTTTCTTCTATAATAGATTAGAAAATAAGAAAGGTCAAGCTAGTCTTAAAGAGCACTTGGCTCTGTCTGTAAGTCTGGGGGTGGGATATCAGCCAGGCGCAGCAGGACAAGTTAGAAACAATAAGAAGCAGTGCTCAAAGGCCAGCTCTTCAGACTTCAACAACACAAAACTTTAGCTTGCTTTTCAAACAGCCTTTGAAAACAATTACCTGCCTGTCAACTTACATGCTTCCTGATCCCATTACTTGTTTTATGAAAGAATATAAGATAAATTCACATCAATCTTTTATCAAGTAAACATTAACTTTTACATTAACAAAAGTGTCCTATATTTTTTTTTTTACTCAACCCCAGCTTTCTAGTGCATCTGGTAGTGTTTCTTTTTCCTTAAGCAGAGAATAAGCTGCTCACCTTGTTGGGAATTATTTTTACTTTATTTTTACTCAGGATCCTTGAATTACCACTGGTAAGGAAGTGAAGTTGTATCTGGAGGAAAGGAAGATAGATTATTTCTTTTTTATTGCTATTAAGATAGGTCTCTTCAACATCTGTTGTATTTTATTAAAATTCAGCAAGCTAAACACAGCTGCTATTCCATAGCAAAGTGGGAATAAGGGGTGGAAGAAAGATGAAAGAAAATTTTTTCCAAAAGATAGGGATCTGAAGAAAATGTTTGTTTTTTGGAGAGATTTTCTTTTTTTGCTTATTTTGTTTTTTGCTAATGTTTGAGTATAGTAAGATATTTTTTAACTTCCTGAGAACCATCATTAACAGACAGATAAATAAAGGAAAATAAATTCAAAATATCATTTAGAAAAAATTGAGGGAAGAGTATATTCAAATCTATTTCTTATCAGAGATACATTTGTCTCTGTAAAATAATTGTTTGTCTATCCCTCTAAAATATGAAACTAAGCCACATAGCACACAATTTTCTCAAAAATGGGCTTCCATACAAAATGAAATGGAAATCAAAGGGTAAGGCTGTGAGGTGGTCATTACTATCATGGGAGGTAAGTGAGAAGCTCTTTGTAGCAACTAAATCAATGTTTCTTATTCTTTCCTATCCTGTTTCCCCCACTCAGTATCTCACACTGATCTGTATTAGAAAATCAAGCACAGTTTTTTTTTGTTTTTTTGGTTTTTTTTGTTTTTAGGTTTTTTGAGACAGGGTCTCGCTTTGTGGTTTAGGCTGGCCCTGAGCTCAGCCTCCAACTCACATCACAATCCTCCTGCCTCTGCCTCCCGAGTGCTGGGATTACAGGCGTGAGCCACCACACCCGGCACTGTGGTATGTGGTACTGGTTGCTGCTGGGTGTGGGTCTCCACGCCCAGTATTGTTATGTGGTTACCGGGGAATCGAACCCGGGTC
>PVIR01000719.1:0-17577 GCA_004026965.1 Petromus typicus | reverse complement strand
AATCAAGCACAGTTTTAAAAGCCACTTTCTGTACTTAACAAATGTTTAAAATGAAAATGAACAAAAACCTAACATTGAAATGTTACTTCTTTCCAAAACATGATCACTGGAAATTCCTAGGTTAATCACCTTCCTCCCATCCTTCCTCCACGTGGCTCATTTTCAAAAGGTAAAGCCAAAGCAACATTTCATTTTGTTCATTACATTAAATAATTATAAATGAATGAAAATCCAGAACATCCATCTCCATACTTTGCAACAACTTAGTGTAAAATGCTGGTGGACTGGAACATTAAACTCAATAGCAGTATTTATCACGTATTTCATTTAAAACTTTGATACAGAATAAAAGGGACTGAGCTGGTCTGTAATACACATGGGAAATACTTCAAAAACAGAACAAAATCTTACTCAAGGGAATAATGTATTTTATACAACATGGGGTCCACTGCGGTTGGAACCAAACTTGAAAATACATTTTATCAAAATGAGTGAACATGATGGTAAGTGAAAACCAGTACCACGATCTAAATTATCCAGTCAAAACATCCAGATTTTCTCCTATTTCATGGCAAACTTGTGTATATTCTATATGACTACTAAGGTACACTTCAAGGTAAAGAATCTGCCAGTGCTCAGCGACCAGGCCACATTCCAGGAGACCCACCAGGAGATTTTTTATTCAGAAGCAGGTTACTCCTATATCGAAGAGAGACCTGAAGCAAGGGACAATTGGTTAGAGAGAGAGAAAAGGGGGGAAGAGAGGGAGGGGCGGAGAAGGGATGAAGGAGGGAGGAGGGGAGACAGAGAGAGAAAAGACAAAAAAAAAAAAGAAGAGCGAGGGAGCAAGCTGGGGAGCAGACAGTCTTGTATAGACCTGGGGGTCGGTGGGTCCCACGTCAGAGCTGGGGTGAGGTAGCTTAGCCTGTCAGAAGCTATGTTGCCTTTTAAAGTTTGTGCCTTGCAGATAGCTCAGTTCTGACTGCTTCTAAATGACCTGGACACCAGGAAAGATAAATTTATGGTCACAGGGTGGAGTTCGGGGTGAAGAACCCCGAATGATTTTGCATGATGGCAGATAATATTTCTAACATTGTAACTTCTCTAACAGATGGTGGATTTTTGTTTATTTGTTTGTTTGTTTTCTAGTTCCTGTAACAAAGCCCTTTGCACTGAGCTATATATATTCTGAGCCTTTTGTACTTTTTTTGTTTTGACTCAGGTTCTCAGTAAATCACTACATTGCTTAGATTGGACTCTGTCTCAGCCTCCAAGAGTGCTGGGATTACAGCTCTGCACCACTGTGCCTGGCTAATGATCATAGATTGTTTTTATAATGCAAATGAACCCGATCAATTTCTAACTGGAGAAAGTCACTGTGCTACACTGAAGAGTAAGGGACTAAACTGAGCAAAAATTTTCAACTGTAACACGAAAGGCCCCTTTTAACTTGATAAAATATCTCTGGTGTTACCTTTGGGCACATCTGCTATTGCGTTCCTGTTTCCCTAATCTCAGTAGGATTATTAAGGAATTCTCCAAAAAGGCAGTTACTGTAATGCAGTCTCAAAGTGAGCCAAGCAGGGTGGCGTCAACCTCAAGTAAACTTAAATCAAAGAACACCATGACCAGTAGAGAGGTTTTATAATAGTAGAGAGTGGAATATACAGGACGATGAAATTCTTTGCAGAAGCCCTTCTTTGCATATTTCCATAGAAAGGTTGGCTCTGGTGAATATTTAGGAAAATAATATTAATGCTCCTACTTCAGTGGATCCATGGGGAAATCTGATAAATATCTGATGAAATTAGTTTCCAACATAATTACATTAAAGTCAAATTTGTTTAACTTTTTCTACGGTTGGTTATCTCTGCACAGCCAAAAAAAAAAAAAAAAAAAAAAAAAAAAAGATGTTAATTGCCAACCTAGCTTCTAATGTGTTTATACCACTGTGGTTCATTAAGTTCAACTTTTATAATGCAAATGAAAAGAGGTTGAAGCTCTTTTTAAAAAAAGTTAACAAGTCAACTGTCTCTAAAAAGAGCCTATGAAGTTTCAAATTTACATTTTTTACTATGATTTTTTAATATCATCAATTTTAAAAAGCATATTATGTGTCCATAAAAGTATTATTCATATTTCTAGACATTATAAAATAGAACTCATGGAAATTGTAAATACAAAAGTGATACTAGCCTATGCACTGTGCCAGCACTGGAGAGAACCTCTTTGAATATTTACCGTACGAAAAGTTCTTCACACCTGAATTACCTTCAGTTCTTTCATTGCTCATATCGCTTGCATATGTTCTCAAAGAACTCATAACAGGACACACAAGAAATGAAAAATAATACAAAGATTATTTTTAAAAATAGAAAATACACTAAATCACTATATACACAAAGAACAATATTGCTGTCTGTAATATTGCCTGTTTTAAGAATCCACGCCTGTTTCTATTTGCAAGTGAAGCAGTGTTGAGACTTATCCTGTTGCTCTAGTTTAGATGAAAGTGAAAACAAGTGGTATTCATTTAGTGCTCACATTTATAAAAGCCTTTAGGCTTTATATTTATTATTAAATTAGTGCACATTTACCAAGAGATGCTGCCAAACTTAGCAAAGAATACAATAGACCATTGTCACCTCTGGTAAATGTAGAAGTATGACTGGTGAAAGAATATTGGTAAAGAGGATTCTTTCAGAGAGACTTCTCTTACAGTACTGGGTTATCTCTTTCACCTCCTTGCTGGGGTGTAATGACACTTGTCTACAGGCTGGCTGGAGATCACAGAGGTACAGCTAGAGATAGTGTTGCCCTGGGATCCTCCAAAGCAAAGCATGTCTCTTGAGGGTCAAATCTGAACCTTTAGAAAGGTGAGAACATAAGGTCAATTCAAAAGGGCCTTTTCCCTGAAAATGCTCAGTGAATACTGTGGTCCTTATAGAAATGGGCTGAAGGAACTCAGGACTTTATAGAGAACTGTAGCTACCAGCACAGGAGGGAGACATCAATCTACCATTTACAATCTAGGGTTCACTCGGGCACCCTCGGCTTGCTCTGCACCAGATCAAGGTAAAGGTTGAACATTCAAAACTCCTAGTAGACATAAGTATTTAGCCACAGCTCTCAATTCAAGATAGCTCTGAACCTTACTCCCCTCTTTTCACCTCTTGAACAGAGAAAGAAAAATTGCTGCAGAAGGAGAAGAGCTACATGGGTAAACCACATATGATGTAAAATCTACCCTTTCTGAGCTAGGTTCAGGGTTGGAGCAGGAAAAAGCTTTAATCTGGATGAAAAAAGTCTTTAATTAGATTATACTGGACATCAATTTAAAAAAGCAGGTTAAGTATGTAGGCAAGCTATACAACTAGCCTAGAATCTCTTATAAGGCCAAACAAGAAAGAGTCTGCAAAGCAAGGTGAAAAGAGATGTTCTGTGTTGCTTTTGGGAAGTGTAGTGGGTTTCCCGGTTGGGGAAGGTGAGGTGAAGAGTCACGATGCAGACCCTGGAGAAGGTTTCTGGAACTCTTCCAGCTTTAATTAGGCTTAGTGTGTTTTTATAGCAAGTAGTTAGAGGGCGTGGTGAGGGGTGACAAGGGGTGAGGGTCTATTGGTTTAACCTCAGGTCTTGCCTAATAAGGGAATTTTGTGAGAAGAGGGCTTATGTGGCATGAGCAGAGCTAAGGGGGAGGTAAGGCCATAGGTGAGAGACAAGAAGGGTGGGGGTGTCAAGAAGGCCACTGACAAGGCTCAACACATGGGCGCGAGTGTGCTCAAGCCCCTAAGGATCTCCGAGTCTGTAGGGAGTCAAACTTCAACCATCAGGCTCAGGTAATAGACATGTAGTGCACTTGTTCTAGCCAAACTTGAACCTCTCCCTTAGTTCTGGAAAGGATCTCTGTGAGTCCAGCTTACAAGATCTGTCACCTAAGTGTTGAGGGATATAGCAGAACTGAATGACAATACAACTGTTTTACTCCCTGTCGTTAGGCACATATACATTAAGGATTGTTATGACTTTTATAAAGTTGGCCTTTTATCATTATTTAATATCCATGTTTATTTGTGATATTTTTGCTTGCTAGGAAGGCTTTGTCTAAAATTAATATCACTTTCTTTTGTTGAATGTCGGTATGATATATCATTCATGATATATCATTGATATCAATATATCATTATTATATATAAAATATAACATTTTATCCTTTTAATATTAATCTGTCTGTGGCTATATAGAGTGGGCTTTTCCCAGACAACATATACTTACATATGGGATTTTTATCTGCTCTGACATTAATTAGTATATTTAGAATACTGATATTCTTAATATATCATGGATATATTTGGATTGATATTTATAGTATTCATTACTGTTTTCTATTTTTTTCTTTACTTTTATTCCTCTTCCCTTCTCTCTACCTGCTGTCCTTCCTTCCACTTTCCATTTTTTCCATCTGTAGTTTTAATTGGGCATTTTTTATACTTTCTTTGCTATGCTTTTAGAATATCAGTTATATTTCTTTTAATTTTTATTAGTGATTTCTCTAGGCCTGCAGTATATAGTTACTGTCCCACTCCTTTTTCAGGTAACATCATGCTACTTCATGTGTCACACCAGTACTTCATAACAATGTTGACAGTTCCTGACTTACAGAAGTTCAACTTACAATTCTGTAAGTATGACTCATGCTCAGTAGAAACACTATTTTTTAAAATTTTAATCTTTTTCAAAGTTAATAATGAGCTGTATTTTATTATCTTGTGAAGCTGGAAAACATCAGGGAACCACAGTTCCCAGTTACCACACAGCCACAAAAGTATTCAACAAATATTCTGCCATGTATGGTGTTGCTATGATGTTCTATTGGTATTGTATTTGTTAAGTATATCAAGTTAAGTACATCAAGTGCATTGGTTAAGTATATCAAGTGCATTATTTATTTGGGTGTAGCATCATCATAAGTTTAGAAGCATCCATATTCTCACTGCTTTTTCTCCTCTCTTGTGACATTGATATAATTCATTTCTCTATCCTTAATTAATAATCACCGAACTACTATTTAAAGAAACTACCTGTCAGATTAAGAATGAGGAAAATAAAATATTTACTTCCACAATTTTCCTTATGTCTGAAGAGTTATTCTGACCATGTCTTGCAAAGTAGGTCAGTCAACAACAACATCCCTCAGTCAATTAAAGTCTCCATTTCTCCATCGCCTCTGAAGGTCAGTTTTGCTACATATATATTTCTAAATCAGTGGTATTTTTCTTTTAACAATGTACATATTTCACTCTTTGTGACTTCTTGGAGAAATTCAATACATTCATCAAATCCTCTCCTTTTTATCCTATTTCTCTATAGATAAGGTATTTTTTCTTCTGGCGTTTTTCAAGACAATAATCTTCATCTTTAATTTTTCTGAATATTAAATATGAAATACAGAAGTGTAGGTTTTTTGGGTATCTGTCCTGCTTGTTCTCCATTGATCATGAATCCCTTGTTAAATTTGGTACATTCTCAGCCAGTTTTCCTCTATTTTCTTTCATTCTTCAGATTAGCCCCATTATATATACATTCATAGACCACAATTCCTGGTACTGTTTCCCTTTTTTCATTCTTTCTTTTTCTCCTTGCATTTCAGATTTCCAAACTACTACTGATGTATTTTCAAGCTCAGCCATTTTCTCAATATCTCAATATCTAGTGTTTATTCCACATGCACTGATGAGATCAATAAAGGTTACAGTATCTTTCATTATAGCATTTCCTTTTGAATTATTTCTTAGTTTTCATCTCTGTGTTATATAACTTATCTATTTTCCTGTACTGTCCAGTTTTTCCATTAGAACTCCTCAAATGAAACAACAGGCTCTTAAAATAGCTATTATTAAATACTCTATTAATTAAATATTAATAAACATAGTTATTTAAATTCCTATTGTAATAATTCTAAAATTTCTGCTGTAACTGCACATGGATCATATGTTGTCTCTTTAGGTTGTGTGTATCCTACTAGCATGATTTATTTGTTGTTGGAAACCAAATATAATCTATCCTGTAAAAAGAACAGAGAGAGATGGGCTTTTAGGAGGAAGCTTTATATTGCTCTGGATAAGAGTAAGGCTGTTTCTGGTTTGGCTTAGTTATAGAGTCAGACTCTAAAATTTCCTCTGGCATGTTGATTTTTGTTGCCTTTGGGTTTTCATAGATACTCTTAAATAAGTTCTAAGCCTTGCAACTCTTTGAACTATACTCTATTAGAAGGGACTCTGTTGATGCTGTGCTAGGGTGAAGGGCAGAGAAACATTAGCAGTCTTACAGTGATCCTGAGTTGGGCATGTTACTTCCCTTAGATTGGTTTCACTTTGATAAAACCTCAGTTGTTTAGGTCCTGGTAGACTGTTTCTCTTGAGGGAAGGCTTTTCTAAGAACAAATGAGTACACTAAATATATTTCAGAATGGTAACATTTTCCTATCCTCATGCTGAAAATGGGAAGATTTTTCTCAGATCTCCATAGTAAGAACCTAAGGGGATGCTCAGAGGTTAAATCACCCTAAAGCATAGAGACCTGTTAAGACTGGGATCCCTAGGAATTTTAACTTTCCACCTAGTCCATATGGAGCCTCCCATTGAAAGTGTTCCCACTGGTATTGGCTGTAGCAGTGGGCTTCTGCTAAAAGTCAGCCATCAGTCTTGCTCACTTTCAGGGCAGTGACAGGCCCTGTGCCCTCAATTCTTTTGGTGGATTTAAGAAGGACTGTTAACATTCAAAGATTTTTAAAATACTTTTTCAGATTTTTTAAGTTATGAGAACAAAATTGACAACTTCAAAATATTTTACATTTTGAGCTAGAAACCCTAGCATACTATTTTTAAAATTCTTCATTCATATGTTGAATTTCTACTGTGTGCCAGAGATATTGTGAATGTTACAAAACAAAGGCAAATAAGATACAGTCACTACCTTCAACAAGTATGAGGTGTGAGGGCCAAATGCTAAGTTTTATAAATAAATTGATTTAATCATATTTAGATTCACAGAAGCCCTCATTATATTAAGTAATATGCTTCAGAAATTGACTTATCAACCATTTAACATTAAATTGGTTTAACTTCTCCATCAAAGTTTTTTTGCGTTAATTTCTTGAGGAGAAATATATGAATATAATTTTGAAAATTACTGATGATTTTAATCTAAGTTTCATGATTTATTATAATGTCCAAAAACCAAAAATCTCTGTTTCTGAAAGAAAGAATACATTTTTATAATCAATTTTTTTAGTTGAGTGGACAGTAGTTTCCTTCTAAATGGTACTTATCATTATGATGTTTTACAGAACATATTCATTATATCTAATGAATGGAAATATTAAACGTATATTCTGAACACTTAATTTTCACAGAAATTAATAAAGAGAAAATCTCATTGTCACAGCTAGATGACATGAAGATATTGCATGAAATAAATGCACCCAAAGAAGTATTGACTGCTGTTCTTCAGGTCCAAAACATCCACATAGAATGTATGAGATATATAAAGCAAAGAAAAGTAGTAAATATGTACAATTTAGTAAATAAATACTATATTGTAGTTTGTCCAATAATTCTATGTATACAATTAAAATGTATGGAAGGAGTAATTCTGAATTTGGAACCTAGGTAACTAAGATTACAGTAGGGTGAGCTTCATTAATTATTTGGAAAGGGAGTAAAAGCAAAATTAGTTTTAAAATATGAGTCAAAAATATACACTGCCATCTCTTAGTACCCAAAAGAATAGCAAAAACCCTTATACTTCAATTAGAGAAAAAAATAAGCTAATAAAAATTACTCAACCCTGAACAATACTTTAAAAACATGAAACAAACAAGATAAATGATGAAGCACAAAAAATAGCTCTTAAATATGAATTAATTTAAACCCAAGTTGATTTAATTGTATTCACCATTAGAGGACTTCTGGTTCAAAAGTGTGGAAATTGTTTTATTACCACTAAGAAAAGAGAAACTGGTACAGTCCAAAGATATAACAATAATCAGAACTAATTTCATGAATTTTATAAAAGTACTAGCTCATATAAAGCTAATAAATTCAGGAACCTCAAAGTGGTCACTCCAGCATCATCTCAAACCTACTTCCAAACCATAGACAAGAAAGAAAGAATTCAGCCAAGGAATGAAGAACATGAAGGCAGTGGAAGTCTGCATTTACAGTGTTTATTGTATTTTTTTAGTTTCCTTTCCACATCCTCAGAACAGAGTGGAGTTTCTTTTCTCATAACCAAGACAAATTGCTGAGAGTGTGGATGAAGGTTCATTAAGAGAATTCTTAGTGAGTTTGATTTATTTTCCCCTAGAATTTACAGGAAACTATTCATTGCTGCTGCCTAAGCCATATCAAAAAGTTTTAAAGTCACAAGCTTTTCTGATGGAAAAATTTGGTGAGAGGAATGGGAGTATGAAATTTCTGTGCACCAGCTGGAGGCCTAGTGGAAGGAAGTCAGACCAGCCTTTGTTGAAAGAATTTCACGCAGGCTAGGGATGTAGCACAAGTGATACTGCTGCCCCTACCATGGAAGCACAAAGGCTGGACTTCAGTCCCTGCTATAGAAAAAAAAAAAAAAGAAAGAGAGAAAGAGGAAAAGAAAGAAAGAAAGGGTGAGGGAGAGAGAGAGAGAGGAGAGAGAGAGACAGAGAGAGAGAGAGAGAGAGAGAGAGAGAGAGAGAGAGAGATAACGGAAGAAAAAAGAAAGTGATCTGGAGATTTAACTCAACTCAGTGGTGTTCTGGCACCAGCCTCTCAAACACTGGTCTAACTAGATGTACAACAGTGAGCAGAACAGGAGTAGAAAAGTTAGGTGGGAAAGTAAATAAATTTCACCATGCCCGATATTCTCAAACACAGCTGACAGAGGAGTTAAGATTTAATAAGAGAATAGTTTATAATCATATGATTATTAGGCTGGATTATATAATTTATGACCTAAAGCTGACAAGGAAAGCTATAAAAGCAGGCAAAGATTTCATGAAAGTAGTTATGGAATGGAGAGGTACTGTCTCTTAGGAAAATAAAATGAAAATAATCATACTGGGAAAGAATAAAGTCACTTTCTTCTTGCGTTCTATGGAGTCAAGTTAATTCAATAAGCCAGTAGCACTTACAGGAAGACCACAAATAGCCAACATCAAAAACTGGGTGACAACTGATGGTATTATGAAATGATCTGCTCATCCAGAAGCCCTAAAAGTGGAAGAATACTTTTTATCCAATGTGAGTGGGAAAAGCTACCTTGCTTTTGTGCATCTCTAGGACCACTGTAGGCCCAGGAAATATGTGGTCACTGTGTGTGATGAGACTGCTGAGCCTTACAGAAGCAGTCGGCTGTTACTTCATTGTTCAGTGCACTTTCTCTTTGCATTTATCTCTCTTCCCATTATTGCTGCAGAATAGTAATTTATTTTAGGTAAATTATTAAGCTTTTAAGAAACAGCATCCAGAGGCCTGAACTATTTTTTCTTTTTCTGTCTACCTTCCAATCTGCACCTGAAATTAAGTTAGAAACTGATTTCAACTATTGGTAAATCACAAAGAATTCAATAAACCATTTCTATGATTCATCTTGAAGAATTAGTACTAGTACTGACTTTTTCAAATACTTTTTGTGGTTGGATAGGAGTAGCAACTGTGGATGACAACTAATTGACTTGATAGCTAGACAGTTATTTCAATGAAAAGACCTTCACAATTGAATAGTTCGGGTCCTGTAGCTACCATCTAATGAAAATACCCAATTCAAAACTATTTCAGTTGAGTGGTGTGGATGTTCTATAAGAGTAGAGTAAGAGAAAACTCACACCAGAGCACTTTGTATATGGAGAAATAAGTCCATGTGTAACTTAACGCTTGTGTCGTCCTGCAGCAACACATCTAAGAGAAGAGTCCTACTTTTATACTGATTCCTAAGAACGTTTTGTGGAGGACTCTGGCCTATGGCCCCACGTTGTGTTGTGCTCAAGTCCAGCCTCTGTCAAACCATCCTCACTATATTATGACTTAGAAAGAGTTCAGTTGAACAAAAAATAAGATCAAGATCTCACCAGGAAAGCAAGAGAAGCAATGCATCATAATGGATGTACCAATCTCAGGTAACCAGAATTAGAACCCTTAGCAATTAGTGCCAGGAGCCAGAGAACCTAGAATCAAGAGCCAGATCTCGAGGCCTGAAATCTTTGTGATGACTCAACAGTCTGAATATAGGTCATTGGACACTGGAAGATCAAGTTAAATAAAGTCATACATATTTGTTTTGCAAGTGCTATAATTAAAATGTCAACACTAATAAGATATAGATTTCATACTGAAGGAGAGAATGATCTAACAGAGGGATATAAGGAAAGGGTTTTATAGAAATACCTGTGAGAGAGATAACACTGAAGGTTCAGGGGCGTTAAAAGAAGTTGTTACAAAATTTTGATGGAAGAGGTAAAAGTGGAAATGTGTCATATGTTGGCTGTTTGAATAGTGTTATAATAAACATGGGAATAGGCATGTCTCTTTGACATATTGATTTCATTTTCCTTGAGTTTATGCCTGCCCAACAGTGAGATTGCTTCATCATGTGGTACATCTAGTTTTAATTTTTTGACAAACCTCTTCGCTGTTTTCCATAATGGCTATCCTATCCTACATTAGCAACAGTAGTATACACTCTTCCAGGCATTTGCTGTTTTGATCTTACTGATAACAGTTATTATAATTGTATTTTCCTGATAAATAGTGATACTGAACACTTTTTCATAAACCTGTTGGTTAATTTCTTTTGAGAAACATCTACTAAAATATTTTGCTTACTTTTAATCAGCTTGCTTGGTTTTAAAATCTATGTGTATTCCGGACATGTCAAGTGGTTATTCATTGCTAAGGAAGTTCTAATCCTCATGAAAAATCATTTTGAGTATAATTAAATCAACGACTGCATTATAGCACATAATAAAAATATTACTGCATTAAATACACAAGACTCAAGCTAAAAAGAAACATGCTTGAAGCACTGGTAAGATTTTGTCAGACTTACTTAGAAATAAAGTAAGAATCTTTGAAGGTTGAATGGAAATCTTAGTCCCTATTAAGTTAAATTTTAAGGACAGGATTCCTTGAAAAATCTGTATTGCTAATGTATCAGAAGCATGGCTGATTGATGTAACAATATTTAAATAATTTGGGGACTAAGAGCAAAGGTGAACTTCAAGGTCCGGCCTCGAATCTCTGCTTCCTCCCTGAATCACTGACACAGCCTCTAGAACACAGTGCACACTGGGGCCTCACGGAAGTTTGACAAGCCATGGGGCATCAGCAGTTGGACCTGTAATCCTAACAGTTGGGAGGTTGAGGCAGGAGGATCTCAGCAAGTTCAACTGCATCCTGAAATATATATTGAGACCTTCTGTCAAACAATAACAAAAAAAAATATGGCAAATGAGTTTTTACCAAAGATCAAAAATGAGTAGAGGACACTCAAATTTTAGTGTTGTTAAAACTTGCCTTGTTTTTGTTTTCAGCCACTGAAAACAGTAACACTAAAGAATCTGCTAAAGGGACCATATATTTTAGAGAACATTGTCTTCTGTATGATGAAAAAGTCCATTCCTTTTCTTATTTCTTTAATTTTGAATAGATTTCATGACAGGAGCAGCAATTGACTGAATTGCTTCACTTAAACGTCTTGAACTTAGAGTAGTTGAGTTTTGTATTTACCTGTGAACTCCAGCCCTAAGTCAAACTGTTAGTACTCAGAAAAAAAGGTTAGGATTCAACTTCACTGTGAATTCTGATTTGCCATAGTAGGTGGGTATAGTGATACATACATACATACATACATACATACATACATACATACATACATACTTAGATTCATTTTGAAATAGTATTTTAATGATCATGAATGATCTATTCCAAGAATATTTTCTGTTTCTACATATTCAAGATATAAGCCATAACTGTTAATTATTCAAAATTAGCTAGATTTTTAGAAGACTCAGCCTTGAAACACAAAGATTGAAATTTTGGACACCACTTTTCCATCAGGCATTGAGATTACCTTTGATATCTTATCAGGCCACAGCAACCTCAAAATCGATAGCAAGTACTTTATGATCACTATTGAAAACACAGCGGGAATCTCAGTTTGGTGCCAAATTGCAGCCATTCTCTCAT
Source organism: Petromus typicus (assembly GCA_004026965.1). Classification (NCBI taxonomy): domain Eukaryota; kingdom Metazoa; phylum Chordata; class Mammalia; order Rodentia; family Petromuridae; genus Petromus; species Petromus typicus. The sequence continues at coordinate 5,356 of PVIR01000719.1, read as the reverse complement.
TTTCCATTTGGCAAAGGATGTCATCCTTTGTGATTGTCCCCTAGCAACTGTTACTGATTACCTTTCAATTTCCTAATTTTAAACACCTAGGAAACCTGCATTGCCATAGAAATTGCTCTTCCTAACTCTGCTGGGTTATTTTTACCTAAATATCTTGAATTTCATCATTCTTACGGTTCCACTCTAATATTACCTGTAGAGAATTCACATTTCTGGTATTCTACTTCCTGGATAAAGTTACAGTTTATATGAACAAAGTTTGCTACAGAGCATTTATAAGGGTCAGTACCATGTGTGCTTCTCAGACCTGAACGTGCACCCTCACTGCTTCCGACCTCATTTCTTCTAATGCACTGACCCTCAGACCACAGTTAAAGGACCCAGGGGATGCAGAGTCTGCTTCTCCTTCCCCAGGAGTGTGAAGCAATGTAAATTATGTTATTAGCATTTTCTAACTCTAGTTTGGAAATGCGCAGCACTCACATTTTTCTCTTTACATTGGTGACAAAATTAAGTTTACAGAACATTGGAATTTGAAGAAGTCATTGACATTTTCCTTTTGGAATCATAAAAACACTGTTCATCATAGTCATAACTTCTGTTAATATAGTCTTTTCAGTTCAGGAATAAAGAAAGAACTTTGTCTTTCAGGGCAACTGTTTATTTCACAATTCAGTTAGCATGGAGATTCTTTCATTTTTTTCTTTATACCATAAAGTTAAATGTAAAATCCTGCTTTTCATTTAATGTTAGTGTCTAACTCTAAAGACATTTTTCAGTACTAAACTTGTACAGTGCTATTTCTACAAAGGTGAAAGTGTGTTTACATGATCCTCTGTGTAAAACAAGTAGAAATGCACAGATATGATTTGTCTTTGGCTACATTTATGGAGTTTGATTCAAGGCCTTCTTCATCATAGCTGATAAACCTAGATGAAGACACTGAAATTGGCTGAAGTTTTGAGGGGTGACTATTCACTGGTTGCTTTGCTGAGACAGTTGTATCTAGCATAATGCTTTGAATTCTTATTTTTGGTAATCTGTGGCTAAAATTAAAAATATAACCAACATGATCAAAACTGACAGCTTAGTCCTGGCATCTTTCATCTGGTGCAAAAATAATTCCAGTTACTGCTTACTTGATAGCTTAATGCCACTCATGTTGTTTCTCTTATGAATAATGTTCTTGGAAAATATGCTAAAGCACATAAAGTCACAGTTCCATCGATTAAATGTAAATATCATGGATTGTTCCTTAAGGAACCATGAAGTCAAAGGCAGGAAAGCCATGCGGAGACAATCTGTTTTCCGCTCGCTTTCCTTTAGGTTTTGCTTTTGGCAAAACTTCTATCTTATACTACTCCATCTAAAACAACCTTCAAAGATCTTATCAGCAGAAAGAACAGAAAAATGGAAAAACCTCAATTTAGCCATATCTAAATCATGTACTCGGTTTCATCCAAATTTTCATGAAAGTTTAGTTTTTAATTTCCATTTGATCAACTTTGGTATTTTTGTTCTCATCTTTGATCTTTTGAAATATTTGTGCTTGTCCTTTTACCTCTAAATATTTGGATCTTCCTTTACCTTTAGAGGACAAAAGATATGTTGCTGTTTACCTTGACAGTCTTGTTCTCCATCACTCAACCAGAGTCCAAAACCAGAGAACAGCAGAAGAGGCCTAGTCACCAACTACTTGTTCTGCCTTGGTTTCCTTCATTTTCATCGCCTCTTCTTGACCAGGGCTAGGGTTTGATGTACCTGCTCTAAAATTTTGGTGCTAGAAATTCATGGTCAAAGTGACAGTATCAAAAAATAAGGTCTTTAGTGGTTGCTCAGGTCATGAGAGTTCCTTCCTCCTAAGGGGAATGAGGCCTTATACAACAAGCTTCATGTACCAATCAGCCAATCTGCTCTTCCACTTCCTGCCACTGAGAACACAATGTTCTCTTCTTCTACAGAGATATTATGGTATCTTCAAAACAGGAAGAAGCCTGCATCAAACTTGCCAGTGACTTGCCTTTGGACTTCACAATGATATACATGTGTAAAAAACAAGCTATATTCATTATTAATTACCCAGTCTCAGGTACATTGTTATAACAGCACAAAGACATCGACCTCATGGAGGATACGCATCCCGCACGACAGCAAAGAAGTGAGAGGTGGGAACTATACTTTAGTTAATATCCACAACATCACCTGTCTCAGAATTCCTGCTTCTAGGAACCCAACTTTAATCAGTGACTGGAGTTTTAATAATGCCTACTGTTCTTAACAAATGACTTCTGGAGAACTAGAATACTTAAACATTATTGACAATTTGAAAGAAAACATCATGTTCTTCTTGTAAAATTAACACTGTGACTAGTATCATTTTCTCTCCATCCTTGTGCTTCTTGTGATCAGATGTTTTATATTCATGCTTATTACAAAAGAATTAACACTGTGTCCAGCTTTATAGTGTTCTTTTCACAAAATATAATGTATTAGTGAATGAATGTTTTCTGCAGGTTTTCGTGAATGAATGTTAAGATTTACAAGTTTTTCAACAATCTGAGTTCATTTTGAAATGTGTTTCTGTTAAGTTTTGTAGGTATTAGGTACATAATACTGTGAAATATGAAGTACTTAAACATTTTTAATAACTTAAAAATCATGTTAAATTAAATAATTTCATATTTGGAAAAGTAAATGAACCCTAAATGTATATTTTAAGGAATAACAAAGACATCAAAATCCTCATTAAGAAACAAACACTAGAATCCCCTGATATCTTTGACTTTTTGTCCTTCCCTTCCTGTCCCTGTGGATATCTCCTGGTTGACTGATGTGAGAATAATTATCTTGCTTTCTTTTGTGATTTCGCATCTTATGTATGTGTTTCTAAGACTATATTCATTAATCTATTTGCTTTTGAAATTTATATAAATGGAATTATATGAATTCTTGAGTCATTTAATTTTCATTCATTCATTATGTTTGTGACATTCTTAGCTGCTGATATTTATACTGGTAGTTAATATTCATGTCTGTATTATGCCACTGAATAATGGTATCCTACTTTATATATTCAGTCTACTCTATTAAGACCTATGCTTGTTTTATATCATGAAATGTATGAACAAGAGATTATCTAATTTATTAAAGCATAAAGATAGAATTCATAAATCATAAGTCATGAGTGTTTCACATTTGGATATAATCAGACCATTTTCTACAGAAATCATCTAATTTATGGTCCCCCCAATACTACATGAAAATATCTTTTGATTTATATTCTGTTTGATACAACATATAGACTTAGATCTCCTGGTAGTCCAGAGGATATGGTATGGTATCTTATTCTATTTTCATTTGCAGTTCCTGATTGTTAATGAATCTATATATACTTAACATTTTTGTTTTTGTTTTATCTTATTTGAATGGACTCAATAGTTGATCTAATTTTCTATTTGAGTGTTTGAGAATTTCTTCTGGATATGACTCATTTCTGTACTCCTTATGAGTAGCTATATTCTCAGTGTTGTGGCTTGGACATTTTGCTTTTTTTAGGGTATCTTGAACAAAATAATGTGTTTTTATGTGACCATATTTATCATTACACCTTTTGCTCTCTCACAATTAGTTTTTAATGTACCTAAAATTGATTTTTTTGGTTAAGGGAAAGTCTGAAATATAGTTTTTACTTTCTCTCAATGTATTCACATCATTTGATGTAATGATCATTACACTTATTTTGCTTAGTTTCCAGTATCAAATTTGTCAAGTAACAAGGATATGGATTACAGGAATCTGTTTCTGGACAATTCAGTTTCACTTGTGTGTGTGTCTAATATGTTCCTTTAGAGAAGAGAGAAATAACATTGGGAAATAAGAAAAAAAAACACACACAATTTAGAATTAATTTTGTGGTTGACAGTAATGTTAAGAATTTGGACTATACATTTTTAACACCAGAAATATCAGTTTATAAACTAATGGGGAAAACTGCAAAAGAGAATGAAGAGACTAGCAACACATATTGCAGAGTCCAGCATAAGCAGAAAATAACAGATCACTTATTAAAACTTTTAGAATTTTAAATTGAGACGAGCTGGGCATTAAACCAAGCCAGGCCTATTTGATTCAGAGCCATATGCAATTGCACATATCACACACCCAAAAGCCAACTCCACAAACAACCTCTGTGACATAGGCCTTGTTTTACATGAGAACTTTTAAATGATATAAAAATTAGCTCCAGCTTCTTACAAAGGCAGGTTTTAATTAGGAAAAAGACATTATGAAAAAGAAATTAAACACATAGCATATAATCAGATAGATATTTTAACATTAAAATACATATAACACTAAGAAAAGCACCCATAGCGATGAGAGACCTAGTACTAATGAGAGGGGGCACTAATCTTTACCTAGTCTTCTTTTAGTCCTCATTCTCTACTCAAAAATTTGGATCCCAACCTTTATTTATTTTCCCACTTTGGTTTCACCAGGGCCATGCTCCATGCAAGTTTTCCATAGTCAGCTGGGGATTTAGCTCAGTGGTTCCGGCACCTGTCTTGCAAGGGCAAGGACCCGGGTTCAATCCCCGGTAACCACATACTGTACTGGGCACAGAGACTCATGCCCAGCAGCAACCAGCACCACATATCACAGTGCCAGGCGTGGTGGCTCACACCTGTAACCCCAGCACTTGGGAGGCAGAGGCAGGAGGATTGCTGTGATGTGAGTTGGAGGCTGAGCTCAGGACCAGCCTGAACCACAAAAGTGAGACCCTGTCTCAAAAAACCTAAAAAAACAAAACAAACAAACAAACAAAAACAAGTTTTCCATAGTCACTGCCTTAACACGCCACACTGAATATACTCTTCAGGTAGTCCCCTGCTGTGTTTACTTTATATGTTTCAAATAAATGTTGAAAAGAATTTATAGCCCCCTAGCAGTAGCTTATGTGCCAGAAGTACTTAAGCGAAAGGCTATTTCACTGGGTGCCTGTGGATACATCCTCTTATAGATTCTCACTAGATTTTTCTTGTAGTTGCCAAAAGAAATGTTATTTTGTATTATTAAAATTTGACTCAATTTTATAGAATACCCTAAATAATGCTTCTATTATTTAACATTGTAAGGGACTCAGTAGCCCAGGTAATTGAATTTTTTTTAATTATCTTTATTGGTACATTAAATATACACATCATGATTGCACTCCATAATGGGGATTTGTACCAGTATAAGACACAACTTAATTCTCATTTTTTCCCATAGCCCCACCCACCCTACCACCCCCCCATATATATAAAATTTGTTTTCTTACTTTTTTGTTACAATCTCAACATTGTCCCCTTTCACCTTA
>PVIR01000718.1:0-155258 GCA_004026965.1 Petromus typicus | reverse complement strand
TGTAAGTACTATACAAGCTTGCTATTAAAATGTCAAAGATAATACTTATAAAGTAAGGCATGAATTCAATAAAATGTGGAATGCTTATTTATGCAAGACTTGGAAAATCTTGGCCACATTCCTGAGTGACTTGCTTTTGGAGGAGGGGACTAGAAGTGGTATTCAGTTGTTACAGTAGGCTAGCATGCACAACATTGTGCTTTTGATTCCTAGCACTTCCAAATATAAAAACAATAACAAGCCCCAGCTTTTTTCTTGTTTTCTTCAATAAAAATAGGGTAATAAATAAAAGGAATATCCTTATTTAACAAAAATGTATACTACAAACATCACTTCAAACATAAAACAATGTAAAAAATATGCATTTCATGTTGGGCTTCTGAATAACTGAGCTTGAAAATATAATACATATGAACTCATTTTCAAAATGCTTGTCACAGGGCTGGGGATTTAATTCAGTGGTTCTGGCACCTACCTTGCAAGCGCAAGGGCCCGGGATCCATCCCGAGTAACCACATACAACATTGCCTGGTATGGAGACTCACTCCCAGCAGCCATCAGAACCACATACCACAGTGCTGAGCGTGGTGGCTGATACCTGTGATCCCAGCACTTGGGAAGCAGAGGCAGGAGGATTGCTGTCAGTTCTAGGCTAAGCTCAGGGCCAGCCTGAACTACAAGAGGGAAACCCTGTCTCAAAATAGACAAATAAATAAAAACTTGCCACAAAATAATCTAAGAAATGTGTTATCCTGAAGACACTCCATTCTGTTTCTTGTAGTGGGTACATACATTTAATTCATGGGGCTTATAGGCTCACTTATAAAAATGTTTGATATATTATTTCACTAATGTGAGTTGACATAAGAATTCCATTCATTTATTTACACAGATTCACTGAGAAATAAGGGGGAGAAATTAATACAATGAGTCATGGTATCATGCAAGAAAGAATTTTGCTGCAATTAAAGTAGTAGCTAAAACCTAATATTTTACTAATATGAATTTGTCCTTACATGTTTCAAAAAGTACTCATAGAATATACCAAAGCACTAAATTACTCTATTTTAGTTAGAGCAATATCTGTATTATTTAGTGTTATCTAATCATGGAATTATGTATCACATTTCAAAAGAACCAATCAACAAAGATGATATTTGTCAAATAATTTAGTCATGACTATGCTAACAGGATACCTTATGTACAGTGAAAGAAATAAAGGGTCTTCCATGAAATATCAGATGGAGATTAAGGAGAGGATTATGATGCCAAGGTAAAGCTACTCAGAGAATAAAGGAGACCAGACTGTTACCATAACCTTGATCACCCTCTTTATTACTAAGAATCTCAGTTAAGTTTCTTTTTGATTAATTCAGGATTGTTATGCGGTTCTTTTACTGAACCTCAATTATTATTACAAGTGTTTCATCTTTTTTCTGCTTTAACTCTTATACACTTAGGACAGTGGCATAGTTAGCAGTTGTCTTTTCCAAAGTTCAAGTGTTGAAATTTTACAGTGATGCCCAGTGAAGAGGTAATAAGAGGTGGAGTTTTTAAGAAGTGGCTAAGCCCTGAGGTCCTTTCCTCTTATCAATGAGATTAAGGTCTGTATATATAGAAATGACTATGTGAATTCTCCAAAAAATAAAAACTTCTATTCAACCTAGGTATTCCTAATTTAGGTATCTTCCTGAAGGACTTAAAAACATTATACTACAGTGATATGTTCATAGCCATGTTCAGTGCATGGATGAATAATAATTAAATCTTGTATAATAATTAAATCAGTGCATAATAATTAAATCTTGAAAGTGAACTAATGTTCACCAACAGATGATTAGATTTTTAAAAAATGAGTTATTTATAAGCAATGGTGTATTATTATGCTACAAAGAAAACTAAACTGAAGTCATTTGTAGAAAAAAGATGTACCCCAAGAATGTAATGTTGAGTGAAATAAATCACGCCACCTTCCTCCAATCTCAGCCTTAGTGTCTCATAAACTTTTCAGTTGCTTAAGTAAATATTACTTCTGAGATTTCTCCCAATAGTCAAAGGGACAAAAAAAATTTTTTTTAAATAAAAAAACAGAGCTACATAGCAGGCAGAGGGGGGAGAGAGAGAGAGAGAGGGAGAGAGAGAGAGAGAGGAATTGGAAATAAAATAATGCCAGGAAAATAAATTTAGAGCTTAATACTGTAAGTTAAATAACTGTCATTGTTAATGTTATCATTATTTTTTATTCACATAGTATGATATACATTCGTTCTCTGGTCAAAAGTTATAAAAACATAAGATAAGAAACCTGGCAAGGAAGTGTATCACTGTCACAACTCTGAGGTCCTGTTTTGTTTTATTTTATTTTGTCCTATAATTGTGGGTTTTCTTGAAAACAAAGAACTGTTTCCAGTTAAGCATATCTTACTTAACTTTATTACCAATATGTAAAAAAATAAATATTTGCTATGACAGGCATTATTTCACGATGTTATCAGCATCCTCTTCTCCTTTTGCTGCCTCTGACACACATCTAGACATCAACCCAGCTACTGTTCTGATCTCCACTGTATTTATTATAACACTAATCAGGCCTGCTTGACCCAGGGCTCCATGCACTAAACAGGTAAATTAGAGCAGCTGAAATCAATATACCCTGGTTTGTGTTATTTTGATGCTGTGTTTTTGATATTACAATAGTACAGATCCAATCAAACATTTTGCTTTTCAAGGGAGAAAGTAAAGAATCTAATTCTACATTTGTCTACTATTTAGACACACATAAAATTGAAGGTCCAGGGGATTTTAAACTCATGGAAGGAAAGACATGAAAAGATAACATGATTGATTAAAAAGTATCAATAATAAGTTTAACTCTGGCTTATTTCACAAAGTGTATGAATAAGCATTTGTTCCAGATTCCTGAGCATAGGTGGACACTGGCTTACAGAAGCATTCTCTATGGCAACACTGAAAACCCCACTAATAATGACAATAAATTCCTAGGGGAGCAGTTACTTCACTGTGAATAAGCAGACGCACAGATTTAGTAAGTGAGCCAACAAATGAACATTGACTATGTGTGATAGTACATTACCATCAATAGGCAACTATGGAGTGTGCAGCAAATCACGTGATATTAAATTAGAAGTCTTTGCAGCAGTGTGCAAGAAGCTTTTGCTCAAGATAAATGACTTACTTTCCAAGCGGATAAGATGGCTGCTCCCAGTAGATCATCGTAGTGCATCATGGGACTCCAGGCAAGCTGAGTGATAAAGACTGGAGGCGAAATTGTCTGTAGAGATGAGAATTGATAAGGACAAGTAGTATTGCCAAGAAAGTGAAGACATAAGCTGTTTATCATATTATAAATGGTACTCAGCTCTTCATTTTGGAGACTGCACGGCAAAGAAATTCCAAAAAGAAGGATCTTACTCTTGGCAAGTCAGGGTTACATTTCTATAAATGGAATATGTATAAACTTTCAGAAGATTCTCATCTCACTGATGCTTCCTAGACAGCAGAATATGATAGTCATAAGATGTTACTGCTATGACAATATCTTTAATATGATAATTTGATTTTACCATTAATCCATCATAATAAAGATTTCTTGCATAAGTCAGGTTAGCTAAAAGCTGTTAAATACTTAAGAAGATGAAGAAATAACCTATTTTTCTAGTTTCTTTAAATACAATGCTATGATAAAACTTTATCCACTAATTAATTTTTGAAAATATATTTTTATCAAAAACTATTTTTATAAATTTTCCACTGGGTTTATAGTAGAAACAATGCTAGCTTATTTTAAGGTTTTTTTTTTTTTTTTTTTTTGAGACAGGGTCTCACTTTGTGGTTCAGGCTGACCCTGAGCTCAGCCTCAAACTCACATTACAGCAATCCTCTTGCCTTTGCCTCCCGAGTGCTGGGATTACAGGCGTGAGCTACCATGCCTGGCACTGTGATATGTGGTACTGATTGCTGCTGGGTGTGAGTCTCCATGTCCACTATGGTATGTGGTTACTGGGGATTGAACCCGGGTCCTTGTGCTTGCAAGACAGGCGCTGGAACCACTGAGCTTACTCCTCGGCCCAATGCTAGTTTATTTTAGACTTCTCTAATTGTGATGCTGTGATCTGACTTAGGGTTATCTTAGAGTAGTGTATAATATGAAATTATTAATAAATATGTATCTATTCAGTTTTTTTTTTAAAGTTAGGCACCTCATTTATCAGAAATTATACCTCTTATTGTGAGTGTATAAAATACATAGAATATCTTGAGTTTCTTTTTTCTAAAAAAATCATATAATTTGAATTAAAGCAAGATATATATATATATATATATATATATAATTTTACTATGGATATATGTACAAACCTGTTGCAGTACTGTTTTGCATTAATAAAGATGTTAAAATTAGAAGTAATTCATTTTAAAATATGTAATATGAATTACATATGTAACGTCAGTTGTATGTCCTGGTGCTATACAATCAACAGAGATTTGAGTTTAACCCTTAAGGCAGCGTAAAAGTGAAGTCAAAAGTTGAGCAGAACAGGGAATTCTGCTCACCAGTATCCCACTTTTCAGGAACTTCTTTGAACTTATGGAAGATGCTGATCTGTTAAACATTAACTTTTTTGTGTGCTGGTATAAGACTGAATAATTTTTCACACTGTAAATTTTCTGTGTTGAATGGCCAATAATACCACTGGGTTCATATTAAAAAATATCAAAACTATAAAATGATGTTTTAAAATTTTCTATGAGAATGTATTGTGTGACATTCTTCGTGTGACTCTGCAGGGAACCATCAGAGCTGTTTTGGCTGGATGCCAAGGTAGGTGATATCGCTTCCTCTTATTCGCTCTACTTAATCTATACAAATGTTTTGGAGCTCGGTTGATCATTCAGTGTGCCAGACAGACCACTAAGACAGCTGGAATGAATGGTTTAATTATGTCACAGCTCATTTGTATATGTTCACATCCAGGAACAGCTAATGAAAAGGTCAGAATAAAATGCTTACTGTAAGGATGTGTGTTCTTTCAGCTTCATTGATCAGTATGTCAGCCTAGTTGCAAATGGCTTAGAAAGTTCAGGGCTGGAAATTACCTATTAATTTATCTAATAATATTAGGACATAAGAATTAAAATATAGTTCTGGTCTGTTGCTTATAATTTGTTATTCTGCTCTGGGAGAAAGCCATGGGATGAATAATGTCAGGGAAAGTACGAGGATGAGAAATTTTGGTTTTCGTTTACCTAGTCCACATTAGCTATTTAGATATACACAGCACACGGTCTCTAAGAAAATTACGCTACTTAAATTTTTATTATAACCTATTAATTTAGAAAGCTTTTAAAAATTTCTAGACTGTTCCAATATTTTGATTGATTTATTATCAAACAGTGCTTTTAAAATGGCCATCATCAAGCACGCATGTAAAATCTTTCAAGTCTCAGTGTTTGGTAACTTTTCCACCTACCGAGTCTTAGCTCTGGCCTTAGCACCCCCTCCTTTTTTATCTGGGCTCTTTACATCTCATTTCTTATCATTCTAGGGTTCTTCAGAAAAGGCAACACTTCCACCAAATGGCGGAGATAAGATGTAGGTGAAGCAATCAGTGTGTGATTTTCTTTGCCCTTCATCTGAAACAAAGAGATGTCTTTTTAAAAATTTAACATTTTTTCTCCATTTGTTTATGCACGTTTGTTTGTTGTGGGATTTCTTGTGGGAGAAGACATTTAATTTTCAAAATCAGGATTGGAAAGCAAAGAAGGAAAAGAAAAACTTTGAAGGGAAAAAGGTAAAAAAAAAATGGAAACAAAGCTTATTGTGTGGGTAGAAGAGAGGGCAGGAGAATGGGAAAAAAAATGAGAATCAGGTTGTGTCACGTGCAGGTACAAATGAGAAATGTGATCATAAATTCCTAAAATGTACAAATAAACTCAAAATATTTAAACTGTTAAAAAAAAAGGTCAAATTTGGATTGAAAATATGCTTTCGGTGGCCCAGGGATATAGCCCAGTGGTTCCGGCGCCTGCCTTGCAAGTGCAAGGGCCTGGGTTCAATCCCTGGTAACCACATAACAATATTGGGTGTGGAGACTCACGCCCAGCAGCAATCAGTACCACATACCACAGTGCCGGGAGTGGTGGCTCACGTATGTAATCCCAGAACTAGGGAGGCAGAGGCAGGAGGATTGCTGTGATGTGAGTTTGAGGCTGAGCTCAGGGCCAGCCTGAACTACAAAAATGAGACCCTGTCTCAAAAAAAAAAAGAAAAAGAAAAGAAAATATGCTTTTGGTATTTTTCTCCATTTGTAATGAGGTACATCACTGTGTGAGTTTTCCACAGTATTCCTTTTTTTTAATTTTAAGAGACCAAAAAAGTAAGGAAACAAATTTTATGTATATGGGGGGGGGTGGGGGGTGGTAGGGTGGGTAGGGCTATGGGAAAAAATGAGAATTAAGTTGTGTCTTATACTGGTACAAATCCCCATTATGGAGTGCAATCATGATGTGTATATTTAATGTACCAATAAAGATAATTTAAAAAAAAAATTAACAATAAAAGTACTTAGTGCTAACTAGATGCAGGCTCTGCTCTGGATGCCGTGTGTGCACTGCTAGTATATGGAACCTACACACCCTCGGAGACCGTAGTCCATAGAGAGTGTGCTGAGGACTTCCACATCAGCACAGCAGCTGAACAGACATATCACATGATAAAGAAGAAAAGCTCTGCAATAAAAGACAAGCAGAAGGAGATAAAAGGGAACAGAGAATAATGACATAAAGAAATTGAGGGCCAGTATCAGTTTTGGTTAATGTGTTTGAGAGGAGACCTTGTCTAGATGGTGGTGGATAATCAAGGATTCTAGAACTCATGGGAAGCTAATGACAGAGACAATCCAGGGAGCAGTGCTCCAGGCAGAGAGAACAACCAGTGCAAAGCCTGTCAACTGTCTGGCGCACGTCTGCTGAGAAGAGTGAATCTGCTGAAAAATTCATTATCCAACCAATGACATGAACATATAGGCTTATTTGCTGTGTCTTTGTTCTGGATACACATAAATATCAGTGCTGAAGGGAGCCACAGAGCATAGATCTAAGTGTCTAATTTAGAGAAAAGATGTGCACAGGAGGTTAAATAAAACCTAATGGCAGAACCAGAACTGAATTCAATTACTCATTTCAGAGCAATACATTTCACTAAGGTTTCTCTTCAGGGCTGAAAGACTGAAATATAAAATTTTAAAATGAGTGACAACTTTAATAAAGACAGACAAATCTAAGCAAACTGTTTTCATTTGAAGGATTGCCTTTAGGTAATGATGGTTTTATTTAATGTGAAGTTGCTGTTTTATTTGCTATTATTTGTAGGTAAAATATGGAATTGGTGATAGATCTGAGTTTCCCGGCACCTATTAAGAAGTCCTGTGCACTAGAGATGCTACATTCAACTTAGAGCTTCTCATTCTCTTTAATTTATCCAGTGCATTACACTAGGAAGTAGCAGCAGACATATCATAATGTATAACAAATAGAGATTTTAATGAAATATAAAAATGTAGCTTGTTTTGTGTGAAGGTACTAACACCTGATTTTGTACTTTTAGGGAGGAAAGTGTACTTGAAACAACTTTCATCACTGTAGAGGAGAAAACTGAATGTTTTTCTCCTATTGAATATTATAATATTGATTCCTCCAAAGTTGCAAAGAGAAATTTGGGTAGAAACAATATCTATTATTGGTTTAAAACTATGGATAGAAACATACAGAAAATGTATAGTTTAGAAATATGTAAAACTTCCAGCTGCATTTATGAAAATATAGGCCACAGATGGGCTGGGGATTGTGTTCAAAGGTACTGTGCCAATCTTGCAAGCAAAAGGCCTGAGCTCAATCCATGGTACTGTCAAAAGGGAAAAAATAAAGAAAAAGAAGAAAAAAAATAGCTGTACATTTATATTATTTGATAATGTATGCAGCTGTGTAAGGAATTTAATGAATAATCTGATATCCACTGTACAAAGAAGAATGCTAAAACTTTGTTTCTGATGAATGAAAACATTAGATAAATGATAAAACTGATAAAAGGTGGTGAAATAATCAAGGTGAATTTTTTGAGGAACATACATGATTAGTATTGCTCACTGGCACCTGCATAGCAAACTTCACATCGTTACTGAGGCTAAATAACACTGAATGAGAAAGAGTGATTTACATGTTCTGTCATAATGTGTTATTTACATTTACAAATTTAACACTTGGAAACCAAAGCTCTCAGGAAGGCTTTCTGCAAGGATTAAGGGTGAGCCCATCACCACCTCCCCATGTGCAGCCACTGATGAGCGCTGAGTGATCTCTACAACACGTATTAGAATAGTGAGAAGTTCAAAGTATACGTTTCTACTTGAAAATAGAAGCATCTCTCTTTTTTAGCTAGTGCAAATACCATATAAAAGGCCTGCCAATACAAATGCATTGCTGGAGAAAAGTCAAGTATAATAGAGGGATATTGGTTTGGGGTCAAATATCAGCTTCTTGGAATTAGAACTTATTCTCTTACAGAAAACAAGTTTAAGAAATTATTATATAAATTCTGTACTTAGATATATGTTTAACTCTTTTTAAATACAGTGGTTGGACATGTGGATAAAAATAATGAATAATGTAACATTTTTCATCTCCAGAAATCAGAATATATTGATGAAATATTTGTAAATACTAAGCACTGTATATACAATGTCAGCTTTTCCAAAAAATGAAGGCAATTTGTATTAACAATATGCAAGAATTTGATGATAATGAGTATAACAAAAATAAAAAGATAAAAAGAAAGATTTCAGAGATCAAATTTTTTCCATCAGTATTAGCTTCCTTTACCACTCTTCAGCAGCAACACTGACATTACAAACAACAAAGTCTGGCACTGGTTCAGGGAAGTGCAGGAAGGGTAAAATATACATATTGTGCAGGAGGAGTGTATAGGACCCTTGTGCAGCCCCTTCGAGAAGATGAGGACGGAGTCATGAGGGTTCTAGGACCACAGTGGATTTAAAGAAAAAAAACGATTCATTTATTGAATATTTCTCACAGGTAAAAATTGGTATTTATATCACATAAAAAAGATTATTAAAAATTTTATAGTGACACCATTATTTCCTCAGTGTCTTATAATGAAAATAAAACTAAAACATGTCTTCAAATGAAACTTAGTTAAATGATATATTTTCAATTGAAGATCAACTAGAGCTCTTATTTATTTAATAAATAAATCCTTACTACCGCAGATCAGATTTCAAAAATGTACCATACAGTAAACTGTTAGGCTGGTGCAAAAAATGAAATATTTCATAACTGTATTTGTTTCAAAATGCTGGTGTAACAGTTTTACTTCTAATGTTATAAGATTTCTAACAGGAAATGTCCTGAGCTGTTATCATTAAACCTATCATTCAGATTTTTGTTACTATTGTTTCCTAATTCCAAATGAAAAATTTTGAAGCAATAGATGTATATATGTTCATTTCTAGCATACTTATTTTCTAAATCAGCATTTCAGTATGTTCTTTATTTTTTAAGACAGGGTCTCACTATGTAATTCACGTTGGCCTTGAACTCACTATGTAGCCTAGGCTGGCCTCAAACTTGAAGCGATTCTTTTGTCTCTGATTTCCCAGTGCTGGGCTTAAAAGTGTGCACCACCACACTTGTCTCCAATATGTCTATTGGTTAACTTTCTAGCTAGAATTCTTTGGATATAATAAATAGATAAACAAATCAAATTCTATTTAGCAAAAAAACATTTTCTCTTTATTTTGGAAAACTAGAAACAATGTTGCCTCAGGCATATTTGACCTAAAATCTTAAAGAAAATTTCAAACTCTTTTTTCTTTTTTCCTTTGCATTATAACATAGTGAGAAAAATGTATTTGGAATTTTTTTTGTACATGTTTTCAGTATACTACATAATGCTTAGTTTATCCTTAGGCTATAAGTACATTTACTTAGCAGATATTGAGTCTTCCTAATTCCCGCTTCCCGACCCTCCTCCCTTCCTTTCATCTCTATAAAATGGAGAGCTTCCTCCTGGCAAGTTCAAGGTCTTGAGTTCTAACCTGGTATCAGAGGCTAGGGGATGGGACTGGGGAAACTGACATACAAACAACTTGGGTTAACTAGGATAAGGAAGAATTCACCTCTCTCTTGTTGCCTACACCCTGTACCCAGGTAAACATCTAGATTTCAGGGCCGGAGATTTAGCTCAGTGGTTCCGGCTCCTGTCTTGCAAGCACCAGGACCCAGGTTTGATCCCCGGTAACCACATACAATACTGGATGTGGAGACTCACACCAGCAGCAACCAGTACCACATACCACAGTGCCAGGCGTGGTGGCTCACGCCTGTAATCCCAGCACTAGGGAGGCAGAGGCAGGAGGACTGCTATGATGTGAGTTTGAGGCTGAGCTCAGGGCCAGCCTGAACCACAAAGTGAGACCCTGTCTCAAAAAAAAAAAAAAAAAATCTAGATTTCAGTTGTACTAACTTACAACCTACTGGAGTTACAGCCAGCCCTTGCGAACTGGTGGAATTCAATAGTCAGGTGTTCACTGTCTCTTTTCTATATTTTCATCTAATTTTATTTTCTGTTCATGTTCACAGCACATAACAATTATGTTTGGGCCCCTGGATGTAGCTCAGTAATACTGTGTTCTTGCACAGATATATTACTCTTTTTTGTTTTATTTTTTATTTTTATTTTGAGACAGGGTCTTGCGTTTGTAGTTCAGGCTGGCCCTAAATTCAGCCTTGAACTCACAGTAATCCTCCTATGTCTGCCTCCTGAGTGATGGGATTACGGGTGTGAGCCACCATGCCCAGCTGTATTCCTGCACTGAAAGCACAAATCCCTGAGTTCATTCCCTGGTACCACCAAGAAAAGGATCACATTCAGCGTGGGTAGTGACATATGTATACATCACATCTCAATTCTCTCCTCCGTAGCACCAACCTTTCCTTAATTTCCTGTCCTCCTTCTCTTGCTTTCTTTTCAAGTGCAAATTGGGTAATCTTAGTCTTATTTCCTATTTAATTCTATGACTCAAATTGGTGTTTTCCAGAGCTCAAAAGAGAAAAAAAAAATCCTAAAGAAGGATAATTATTTTGTAATTAATAGACACATAATTAGACCCATAAAAATGTAATATTATAAGGAGATCATGTGCCAGCCCTCACGCCAAAAAAGGACGGGGGTGGGCCGGGGATTTGTACTGGCCCCTGTCTTGCAAGCGCAAGGACTGGGGTTCGATCTCTGATTAACCACGTACAATACTGGGCATGGAGACTCACCCCAGCAGCAATCAGTACCACATACCACAGTGCCGGGCGTGGTGGCTCATGCCTGTAATCCCAGCACTCAGGAGCTAGAGGCAGGAGGACTGCTATGATGTGAGTTTGAGGTTGAGCTCAGGGCCAGCCTGAATCACAAAAGTGAGACCCTGTCTCAAAAAAAAAAAAAAAAAAAAAAAAAAGTACTGGGGCAGGAAAGGAGCATGTACTCTAAGGAGGCACAGACAAGTTCCTGGTATATAAATAAAAGCTAAACTGTGATATGCGTGTATGACTTAACAAAAGGTTATAAATCTGACTCTAATGAAGACAAACTAAATACATGTCAGAGTCAAAACTCTTGCATAAATGACTCATAAAATGCCAAAGCTGGCTAAAATATTGCTGCAGGACTAGCTTCATGTAAGTATATCACAATAATATAAATAAGATTTCTTTAAAAATAAAGTAATTCTTAGTAAACCAGATAGTTTTATAGTGTTTTCACCTTTTCTACTGAACAAGAATCATTTAATTTATTGGACAAAAATCACTGCTATGTTATAGGTGAGTATCCATTTAAATTCCAAATAAAGGAATATATCTTTAGTGAATCAAATAAGCTCCACCAAGAACTGGTAGATAATATTAAGCATTAAACTAAAAGAGCAATTTGTAGTTTCTGAAGTAGTTAAATCTGGAAAGTATGATCCTGGGGTTAAGAATATGTGATTACTAGACCTCTACTTGTGAATGATTAGTATAATGCTACCCTAATCCAGGTAGCGTAAGATAAATGGGCCAGGAAGATGCCGTAAAGGTGGCTTGTTGTGTTTGCTATCTTTCGGCTGCCGTACACTTAATTTTTCTTGTTACTTTTGCTGCCTTCCACCCACCATCTTGTTTCTCCTCTGTTATGTTTGTTTGCCATTCCAGCTTCAGAGCCAACCAATTATGGACTGAAGATTCTCTGAACTGTAAGCCAAATAAGCCCCGTCCCCCTTTACTTTTGGATGTCACGTATTTTGTCTCAGCAACATGACAAAAGTAACTAACAGTTCCTCTGGCCCATTTATAAATTTGGATATTTCCTTAAGAGATGTAAAATATACAACATTTGGAGTTAGGCTGTCTTACTTCTCACACAAAGATCTGTACTGTAGTTCTTCACATATCAAATCTGTTTTTGCAAACATCAGATACATTATATTGCTTAGAAAGAGCCATTCTGCTTTAAACTACACCTGCATAACCTTGTGAATTACTGGTTTAATTCTACCAAACAACACTAGTGCTATTCTATCCTAGTTTTACCAGGTTTTACTCCCATGCTACTTTTACAACTGTTTCTGTAACTGTTTTAATGGCTTAACTGAAGTGCAGTTAAAATACAAAGATCTGTAAATATTTAATGTATGCCATTTGACAAGTTTTGACATACTAAAACACCACTTATACTAACACCACATTCAGTGCTAAAGGCATAACTAGCACGCCTTAAATTTTTCATGTGTCTCTTTATTTGTGTGTGCTTGTGTGTCATATAGTGAAATACTTACCATGGGATCTACCCCCAGAAAGCTGTGAATCACACCAAACTGCATTGCTAACTATCTGCATTATGCTGTACACAGATCCTTTGAACTTATTTATCCATTATAACTGAAACTCTAGGTTGGAAACACAATTGAAACATGAAGCTTACTCCGAGTCAAGCCACCTCTATTACAAGGAAGAGTGTGAAGATGGTGTGGTGTTAGACAATCATAAATTATACAAATATATATGTCAAATATTTCAAATTTGGTCATGGTCAATCCAATATAAAATAACTCAAAGTAAAGGTGAGATGGTTCATAGAAACTAAGTGCTAAATTCATAAAAACAACTAGTATAAGCTGTTTTATAAGTATTAGTAAGTGTGAACAACTATTAGGTTTGATATTTGTCTTCTTTGTTAGACTGCAAAGTCAGTAGGAGAAATATAACATTTGTCTTTTTATCTGGTACTTTCCCAAGAATAGGTGTTATGGTTACCAATAGATGCCCAGCGTTTGTTCAATGAAAAGACAGTTGCAAGACAGCTAGTGCAAATTCAGAGTGAAATGGTCTATGATATGTTTATTTAAAGGAGTAAAACATAAACTTTATCATTAAAACACTAGATGTAATATATATTTACTGTATATATTATATATTACATGGAGATATATAATCTAAATCATATTTAAAAGTGTTATGAAAAAGTTTAGAACAATATAATTTGTACAATATTAAAATAGCAAGTACTATATAATATATTAATGAATATGTAAAGAGGCACATTTTATAGTGTTGATGTATTTTAATAATAATGCACAGAATGTTAGATTTATTCAACCTACTACCACACACAATGAGTCAAATTTGTTTTGCAACCCATGGTAGCAAGGATCCCTTAAGACAGTAGCAAGAAGGCTAGCCAATTTCTGCGCTAACCTGGTGAGAATCATATTTTGCAAAGTTATGAGATGTCATCTCGAGTTTCATGTATTGATACTTGAGGAGAACGAATATAACTCAAAATAAGTTTTCTGGCTAGGAACATCTCCCAATATAGTTCTGGTATGTCTTGCTCGAATTTATTGTATCCTGTGTCTTTAAGAACTTCAAGAGTGTTTTTCTCTTTTCCATTTATAAGTATGCTAATGGCATACACAGGTTCTTTCTCATCTAATTTATTTTTTGGTACAATCTGAAGCTTCATCTGCTCACCTTTCTTGATGGGAGCAGGGGATATTTTCATGTATCTTTTCTGGTACCTTCTTAGCTTAGAAGTTTCAAAATATGGAATCTGCCAAAAATGTGTACACATTTCAGGACAAGAAAAGCTTGTATTAATGACTTATTACTAAATTTATTAAGACATTATGAACCTAACATGTTGCTTTGGTCTGTATAATTACAAGAGCTGCTCCACATGGTGCCCATTAATTTCAGAAATGTATTATTTTCCTCAGTTATGTACATATTTTCTTGGCAGAATGTGTGTACCATGACAAGGGACTTTCATAAAATAGCAGTCAATTTCATTTGCTACCATAGTCACTAGTCTCATATGCCTTCATTATTTTACTTCATTTTCTGTAAAAATATTTTTGCATTGGCATTGCATAGGAAATCTTTCAATTTTAACTATTCATTAATTTTAGTAAAGAATGTAAATTTATTTCACAGGCATTATTTGCTTCTTATGCAATTTGTTTTATAAGTACTATGAGAACTTTATGACATTAGACTTCTAGATTTACCAGTGCACATCACATTCAAAAATTTAACCAAATTACAGAAAAATAAAAGCAGATTTGCAGAGTTTTCAAAGCTCTCAACAATTTTATTTATTAAAGGTAAACTTTTAATGGTTTAATATTATATTCAGAAGGAAGTACATATTCACAGACCTGAAATCAATTTTATACTCATTTCTGATTTTATGTATCATACCGGATGCTTAGTAATAGAAGTTATTTTACTTTCTATAATTATTATTCTTTGCCATGATTTTATGTTTTCATATTCAAAACTAGATATATATAATTAGAAATCTGCCAAACTTAATCTTGTTTTTCTACTAATTAGAGCAGATTAGAACCATACTTACTTTATAATATTGACAAGTGTTTTATATATTTAGTTTTAAAACAGTTGCACTATTTTCCATTATTGTCAATTAAAATATCCTCTTCCTAAAGTATCAAAACTTAAGGGTTAAGAACATGTAAATAGTGGCCAGGGATTTAGCTCAGTGGTTCCGGCGACTGTCTTGCAGGCGCAAGGGCCCGGGTTCGATCCCTGGTAACCACATACCATACTGGGCGTGGAGACTCACCCCAGCAGGAACCAGCACATACCACAGTGCCAGGTGTGGTGGCTCATGCCTGTAATCCCAGCAGTTGGGAGGCAGAGGCAGGAGGACTGCTGTGATGTGAATTTGAGGCTAAGCTCAGTGCCAGCCTGAACCACAAAAGCCAGACCCTGTCTCAAAAATCCTAAAAAAAAAAAAAAGAATATGTAAATAGTATTTTCTAGAGTAAAGTTTAAATAATGGCAAATAATTATTTTGCCTTTGATTAAGCCAAAGATTAGAGAATCACAAAGGAATTTAAAGAAATGTCTTATGTAATAGTACATGAAAATAATGTCTTACTTATATCTTTACAATAGCCCCTTAACAGAGTGTACTGGAAAGAGGCAGATACACCCACTTTCTTCTCCTATACAACACTGCACACCGTCGAAAAGTTAGTTCTGACAGGAGATAAACCAAGAACGTGGGACAATCTCTCATCATTGTTTTCCATTTTAAATTTTTTTGAACTAATGCACAAAAACATTCAAATGATATATGTTTATGGGCTTCCTTCCGTGTGATGATTTGTTACATGTACACATTGTGTAAATATTTGTAATTATACAGACCAAATGCAACTGTTCACGTTGCATTCAAATATTGTTCACATTGTGAACAATTTCATCTCTCACAACTATCATTTCTTCTAGAGAAAACATTCAAAATCTTTTCTTCCTAGTTTAATAAAAACTTACAGCACATTATTTAGTACCTATTATCACCCTACTGTGCCACAGAACAGCAAAATGTCTTACTCCAAAGTAGAACTTATTACCATATTTGGTAATCCATATTTGTCCCGCCCATCCTGCTACCTTGGCTTCCCAGCCAATGGCAAACAGCTTTCCGCTCTCCAAGTCCATGAGGTCCACTTCTTGTACTCCACACATGGGTAAACCTTTCATTGCTTTGTTTATTTCACTTAAAATAACATCTAGTTCTATACCTATTATTGTAGAAAGTAATACTGTATCATTTTATGGCTCAGTAGGGTTCTGCTATGTATATGTACCACACTTTAAAAATTAATTCATCTCAATATTATTAACTATCATGGAAATGCAAATTAAATCAGAAGGTAACACTATCCCACTCCATTTAAGTACCTACTAACAAAAAAGAAACTATTGAGTGCTGGTGAAGATTCAAAGAGAATAGGAATTGTATAGTTCATGGGAATGCTCATTAGTGCAGCCCAAGGGATAATGGACAAAGAAAGATGTTAAGAAACTCCCCACACATCATGTAAAAATTATGTACTACACACATGTAAAAAAAATCAAAATACGATTGTGAAAAAGTTTAGCAACAGAAGTATCATAAAAGCTAGCGATCCCACTACTGAGTATATAACCAAAATAAATAAAAATCATACAATAGAAAGACAGCTGTATTCTCATATTTATTGCAGGACTACTCACAAGAGCCAAGATACACAACATGTTCACTGTGTTTATTCTAAGTAGACTCATATTAATAGATTATGAAAAAGTTACAAGTAGTATATATGTGTAGGAAAATGGATGGACTTTGAGATCATAATGTTCAGTAAAAGAAATCAGACACACAAACTTAAATATCATTTGATTTCTTTTATATGAGAAACCCAAATATGAATAAGTTAAAGAGCAAAATATAAGCTAATACTTAGCCAAAATATAGATCTTTTGAAAAAGGAAGAGTTTCAAGAGGTGGAAAAAATGAGAATAAGAAAGAATTAAGATGTGTAGTACACTCTAATTAGTAAGACTGTAAGTGCTACTATCATATGAAAACATGCATTTATATTTGTTGTATCTTTAAACTGAGTTAGAAGACTTTAAATATAACAGATATAGTAAATGTAGATATTAAATTTTTCACAAAATGCTTTGTATAATACAGTCTCAGAATAAGGATTCACATCCATAATATCAAATTTACTTAGTTGTAGCTACTTTCTTCCTAATATTTAGAAATTCATTATGACATTGTGTCCTAAAGCATATGCCCCCCAAAATGATTGTCTAGATAATTCTAATTCATTTTGAGTTTCCTAAGGTTTATATTACCAAAAATAGTACAATGGTATAGATACCATTCAGAGTTGCATATAAAATTATTGGAGCAATCTCAGACTAAATATAACACTTTGTCCACAGCACCACTCCACTCCTAGTAGAGTAAATGGAGAATTGAACTTCTTTATAATCTATTTCATTTTTTAATTTGTAAAACATTGTATATTATACTTAATTATTGAGACATTTTATATCTATGCCAGTATGAGAATTTTAAGATCTTTACATACCAAATACATGTGGTCTTTTGTACCAAATACAGTTATACCTTCTTTCATTGTGGTTTGTAGATACCATTTATTTATTTATTTATTTATTTATTTATACAGACTGAAAATGCATCTCCACCTCACAGTGAGACATTCTGTTGGCCTCGTTTTGTAAGAGCTCAGAGGACTGTTAGCATTTAGCAATAAGATATTTGAAAGATTGCATATTTTTATACATAATAGTGATGAACACTTAGTGAACTAGTGTATTATGTAAACATAGCATCAATTTTTTTTTTTTTTGCTTTTTTGTGAGGGTTTCAAATTACACCCACAGTATTTTTCTTACTGCAATGGAAAAATGTAATCAAATAGTCATTAAAAAGGTAGTCTCTTATAGACCTCCTACCTTTATTTATGTGTAGTTCTCCTGTGTTTATTTATGTGTAGTTCCCTGTTTCTCTGTCCCTGGAGATGACCTTCATAAAAAGGCAGTTCTTTCCTTGAAGAAGTAAATGGAATATTTACAAGTTGACAATATGTAACCTTGCAGCAGAGTACCAAATGGAGCATAGAAAAAACAAATGAAACAATTTGACTGGCTGATAACCATGTCAAGCTATGCTAGTCTCAAGGCAATTACAGCAGTTAGAACATACCCAACATTTCAAAAAATAACTCTATTTATGTCAGTTCCAATATATAACAATTAGGTGATTAAGATAACTTGTAGTACTACAACACCACATATTACCATCTCCTCATGTTGCATGTATAGCTAAGTGGCAAAAAATATGAAATTATGAGAAATGATTCCCTACTATTACAAAATTCCTATGGTTTGCCTTAAGAACTCAACTACCCAAATATAACAATTTCATTGGAAAAGCAGACTTCCAGAGCTGGTTCAGGAAGTGTCAAGAATGAGAGATGAGCGTGTTCCAAGTGAAGAGCAGCATTGTATTTTATCATCATAACTGTAATTTGTTTAAACATCATATATTTTCACTAATCCATTTAGAAAACTGTGATAGAAATATTCAATAAACTAATAGGATACATGAAAAAACTGGATTTCTTTCTACACATAACAACAAATGACCTAATGAGGTAATCCAGAAAATGTCCTTCATTACGACAAGAAAGAAGAATGAAATACTTTGGAATAAACTTAACCCGAGAAGTAAAGTACTTCCATACTGAACATTTTAAAATGCTAATGAATGAAGTTAAAAAAGACAAAGATACATGCAAAGAAATAATATGTTCATGAACTGGAAGAACTAATATGGTTAAATATTCACATGACTCAAATGATTTACACTATCAAAAGTCCCACGGAATTTTTAGTAATAGAAAGGTTATTCTATAATTCATTTGGAAAAGCAAAAGAACTCAAAGAGCCAAAGCAATCTTGTAAAAAATATATGAGTGGATGTCTCATACTTGGATATTTCACAAAAATATTTAAAACATGAAAATTTTCACAAACAGTTCATATTAACACCAAATGAAAGTTTCTGGTAGAAGAAAAATGTTTGCTGCAAGTAACCTAGGATACATTACTTAAAGAAACAAGACAGAGTTAACAGCTTTTGAATTTCCTGTCACCCTTTTTGAACAAAAGCAGAGAGGGAGAAGCTAATTGTTTTGTCCAAAATACAGAAAACCAAGACTGGTAATCAAATTCTTAGAACTAGGTAGGAAACATTTGCTTTTTGGATTCTATTATACTTGGCTGTAAAAATGATTATTTTCCTGTAGTAGAAGACAGGGCAGACTTCGCAAAAGACAAAGATTTTCAATTCAGTGATTGTTGGATAAAGTAAAAAAAAAAAATATATATATATATATATATATAATATATATGTTTAGTAAAATAAAGGATTATGCTTTCATTAAAAAATGTTCACACTTTTCTAAATCATCAAACTAACAAGTGGTTAAACAATAAGCATTGTAATTATCTTAGCCTCAGTCATAGTACCGGCATGTATGAAAGCCTGGCAAATGAACTCTGGTAAAATTCTATTAAAGTGAAATAATGGAATGAAGAGTGATCTTTATGCATTTCTCAACATTCAGATTCTAGCCTCTACTGTCCACATTCCTATCAAAAAGCTTGTCTTTGGAGCTCTGACTCAAAGCTCACCTATCATTCTCTGTTTACAGCACTCTTGGGCTTCTTGAGCCCACGGATCCAAGTCTTGACAAACACTTTCTCTGGCATACTTCCAAAAGCTATTTATTACACGACTGCAAACAGTCAAAGCAGTGAACGACTTTTCTGGTAACAGTGTTCTGTACCAGTCATCTTCTCATGACTGGATGCAATACTCAACACACACAATTTAAAGGAAAAAAGGTTCCTGGTTTAGGGAATCGTACATTCAGGGGATGGTAAGCTCTGAGCAGAAATATTATGGCAGAGGGGGATGAGAGGTGAAAGCTGCTCAATGCTTGGTAGCAAGGAAATAAAGAGGAAAGAAAGAAGCCAGGGACAAGAATGATTTTTTTTTTAAGGAAGTGCCCCCAGTGGCCCATGTTCATGTGTACAGCAACACGATTCACCATAGGCAAACTATAGATGTAGAAAATAACAGATGAGCAAAATATGGTACATCATTCAAAGAAATATTTGGTCTTAACAAAATGTTCACAAGGAACCAAATGGGCCTGGGGGAAAAAAGGAATCAAGAGAAAAACACCTTGAGTTAAAAATTTGGGTTTATCCTGCTCATTGTTAAATAGCTTCATAACTTTAGAAGACAAACTGCCTCTCTGAACATTATGTTTTAATCCACCGGGTATTTATAAGTACCTGTCTGATAATAAGGCTATATAAATATTATTTTACAGCATGAAATTATAATATGAAATTCTACAGATTTAAAAATTTTAAGTGATCTGTAAAGCATTCAAGATGTTGTTGAGTATTTGTTCTAAAACTGGGCTTAAAATCTATCATATTAGATATTTTAGATAACTTGTTTTAAGCTATAAACATAAGTTGGTCAGAAGTTAGATTTATAAATATTCTAAATTTTTTAGGTTTTAATTAGTAGAAAATTATTAATATTTGAAAAATAGCTTCAGTGAAAAGAAGATATTTAGAAATTTCCCTCCGTATTTATAAAAGAATTTGTGACTTAGTTACATATGTTATCATAGACTGTTTCTCATCTTAGAGGTATTTTTATTAGACAACGGATACTGTATATAGCTGAGACTGATTTTTAAAAATATATTGTTCATACGGCAAACTTGAATGTTCAAGGAATTCACCTCACAGTTACTGAAAACATAAAAGGTAATTGGGAGACTTGTATTTTTTTTTTTCCATCTGGTTGATGTAGAATTAGTAATGTACAATTGCTGCACCTGGAACTTTGTATTCATTGCGAAGGGCTGGCAGTCACTGAAGTAGCAGGCTGCACGGCATGTGGCCCCAGTTCATGGCAATGTTAAGACCACACATAGGCTGAGTATGCTATGAACATGAATTCTCTTTCAGGTTGTGTGAATAAATTGTGTTTCTGTATGACTGGTGTCAACAGAAATAGAGAGTAAGAATCCTTGACTTGTAAACATATTTGCTCTGAACTCTATCCAAATGTTAAGGGCTCTCTTTTCTCATGGATGTTGTACAGAAGCCCATGAGTGAAACAGCTGTTGTTTTGCAGCAGTTGGTACACAATTCTAGGCATGACATATAATCAAAGCAACAAAATCAAACTAAGCTCAAAGAGAATATCTTCATCAGTAGCTAAATTTATACATCAAATGTGTGAGTTCATAAAATTAACATTTATGAATGTATAGTAGTTTTTATGAATTAATTTAGTAAATGGTAGTGCAGCAACTTGCATTTTGTCTTTAACCCCAAGTGGAGTGTGTTATTAGAGTTGTTAGTAAATCAATGTAATAGTAACTTCAAAATCAAATCCAAACACTAAGAAGTTACTAAGGTATTTAACATTTCTTAGATATTTTTCTTGGTTTTCAAATATATGTTTTTGAATTCTGAAATTCAAATGTATTTTATTTACCAGTTGAAAACAACAACAACAACAAAAAAAACAGGACTATGAAGGTAATTAAGTATTTTGGCATAAATCAAAAGGATGATTGCGAAGATTTAAAACAGCTTAATTTCTCTAATCATGTTTAGGATCATGTACAGATGTATATCCTAATATATCCTGCATTTTACTTTTAAGCCAAAGATACAAGTCCTGAGATAGTAAAAGTGGTATTTTAGTATAATGTCATATTTATGAGAAATGTTAGTGTCAGTGGTTACAATGCAAATGCATTTTACGTTAATATAAATTCTGTATGTTCTCCTTATACAAGCTTTTGAATTTTTGTAGTGTAAGATGGACTTAGGAACTCTACATGATATAGTATCAATAAGTGTTCTTCTCAACCTGTTAGATGTACAATGCTTTGAACTCATGTTTGAAAATTGAAAAATGAGTTCTAAGGAACAAAGGAAGTTAAGAGCAGTAAAATGTTATTGAGAGAGACAGACAGTTCCTCAGAGAGACAAAAGGGGACCCAGAAAATGGGTTGCCATGAACTCCACTTTACAGAAGAGGTTTTATAGAGCAAAATCATGAGGTGGCTATGAATTTTTGAGGTAAGTTCAAGGTGAGGAAAATTATGATCAACCCATATGATTACAAGTGTAGTTGCTTAGATAATATTGATCCTTTGGGGAAAAAGGTCATGTAGCAGGTATACATGATAAGAACAAGGAAGAGATAGATCTGGAGGTCCAGGTCAATGAGTAAGATGATTAACTGATGCCTATCTAGCTTTTATTGGATCAGGCAATAATAATCATAGTATATGGCTTATTCCTTGGGGAGGTGTGTAGCTCTAGTCATTGCATCTTCATCATGAGGCCTAGGCTTCAATGAATGTGCCTCCAACTACAGTTGTAATGTGTTCTTAGCTTCCATGCTGACTCATTCCAGGACCTTTTCCTTTCTAATTGTCTACATTTCTACCATAATACCCCTCATAATAAAAGTTACCAACTAAATCAATGATGCCTTTCAAAATGTCACTCTTTCAAAAGCAACTAGCTAAATCTATCACGTTTCATAAATGCAATCCATTTTTCCTCATGATTTAAGGCATCAAGTATTATCTAAAGTCAAACTCAAAATAAACTAATTAGTATGCACTTAATCTCCTGAGTCCAGATTTAAGAATGTTTGAGTGCTTATTAAATAAGATCAAATATTCTTTACAGTAAAGATGATTTTTCCAAAAAAGTGACTTTAAACTGCCTGAACAACTTGCTAAGAATATAGGTCCTTTCCTCCTAACTGAGAAGTGAGGGCCTAAGCTTAGTTTCTCACACCAGTCTTGGCTTCTTTAGCCCAAAAATGGAATTTATGACCACCCACAGGATCTAATGACCTGAATGCTGCTGAATTTCAAATGCAGACCAGCCTCTTTTAGAGAAAGCTACTATAACATTTGCCATCCAAAATAATGCTGCTCAATTCCAAGGTGCTAGGGTATTTTATACTTAGTAAAGTTGCATTA
Source organism: Petromus typicus (assembly GCA_004026965.1). NCBI lineage: Eukaryota > Metazoa > Chordata > Mammalia > Rodentia > Petromuridae > Petromus > Petromus typicus. Next base: position 132,198 of record PVIR01000718.1, on the reverse strand, counting down.
TTTTTGTTGAGAATTTGTAAGGATGATGCTTGAAAAAAGGACTCTCCCCCATAGGAAAATATCCATCCCACAATGAATGGTTGTACTGGCATTTGTCTCTCTCCATGAGATGACAAGAACAACAGGATCTTCAAAGTGTTACACTGGCCTTATGATCTAACCCACTCTCTCTCTCTTTTTTTAAGTCTCTTTCTTACCTAGACCAAAACCCTGAATAATAGATAATAATACTGCATGGAACTACTTTTCCATCACAATATGTATTATTTCTTAATTATGTAAGCTTTACAACTAGGAGGGAAAGTTCTCATATTTAAAGAAAGTTCTAATATTTTATTATATTTATTTTTTAGTTTTTAGAGATACAGTCTCACTTTGTAGTTCAGATTGGCCTTGCACTGTGTAGCCCAAGCAAAACTTGAACTCACAGCAATCCTCCTGTATCTGCCTCCAAAGTGCTGGGATTACAGGTGTGTGCCACCACACCTAGCATGGTAGTATGTGGTACTGGGGATCAAATCTGAGACCTTGTGCTTGCCAGTCAGATGCTGGAACCACTCAGCTAAATCTCAGCCTAGAAAGTACTAATTTTAAAATATGGAATATTTCAATCATGTAAGTCATCAGTGAATCTAAAACCACAAGAAAATGATTATCCACTGTTGAAATCTGCTTCATAAATAAATTTTTTCTATTAAATAAATATTTTAAACATGTAAATAATTTGAAAGGAAGTATCTCTTTTTACTCATTGTAAAATCATTATCAATGCTAGAAATAACTTTTGATTATTTCTTACATTAAACAAAAGGAACGAAGGAAAGAAGGAAGAGAAAGAAAGAAACCATTAGCCAAAATTAAAACTCTCTCCTTTCTAAAATGGCCATGGTGGACATTTTAACTCAAAAGCAGGAAAGTTACTATTACATTGGCTATTGATAGTGTAACTAAATTCTTATTCAATAAATAGAAGTTAGATTTCCCGATATATTAGGAGAATCCCTGTATAATTACATTGCAAATATTGAATTCTAAAATATGTAATCTTCATAAATACATTGTAAATCTGATATACAAAATAAAGCATTTTCTCATATATTTACAAGTGAATAAAATAATGCTAAAAGTATTAATTTGTTTTCAGTAATACAGGAAATATACTAAAAATATCACTTCATACCATATGTGAAAATAATAATTTTAAAAAGAGGATTTTGAAAATTAAACTTGTTAAATTTTCCAGCTTCAATCAGTTAAACTTTGCCCTTGATAGGTATAAAGATTCTATGTCAAATATATTAGGTAAAAAGCTCTAATTTCACAAAAGTCTTGACAAAATTTTGGTACTTCATGGTCAAACTAATTGAATCTGTGACAAGTAATCTGAGTGTTTTGTTCAGTGTAAGAGAAAAAGGATCAATGAATGTAGAACAGAAAGGTAAAGTTCCAACCCAACCTGACTTTGATTTGATGGAAGTAATCAAATTTCCCACTTTCTTTTTTTTTTTTAAATTATCTTTATTGGTACATTAAATATACACATCATGATTGCACTCCATAATGGGGATTTGTACCAGTATAAGACACAACTTAATTCTCATTTTTTCCCACTTTCATTCAGTATGTATTTGGTCTTGGCTTTGCAATTCACTAACCTATCTAGAGAATCATACCAATTACCAGCAATTTGTCAGCATTTGATAAATAACTTAATGCTGGTGATTTGCCGCTGATTATTATGCCATCCTCACCTGCCTTGTTTAGCACATTTCTTAATGCTCTAAGAATATTTAAAAGGCAATATGATAAAAATCATGTACTAAGGACCTCAAAGAAGTCAGACCAGGGCCAGGGAGTTAGCTCAGTGGTTTCGGCGCCTGTCTTGCAAGTGCAAGGACCCGGGTTCGATCTCCGGTAACCATATACCGTACTGGGTGTGAAGACTCACGCCCGGCAACAACCAGTACCACATACCACAGTGCCGGGCGTGGTGGCTCACGCCTGTAATCCCAGCACTTGGGAGGCAGAGGCAGGAGGATTGCTGTGATGTGAGTTTGAGGCTGAGCTCAAGGCCAACCTGAATGACCCTATCTTAAAAAACCTAAAAAAAAAAAAAAAAAGAAGTCTGACCAGAAAAACATGCTTAAGTTGAAAATGCTACCTCATATCATATATTACATTATATTTGACAATATGCTAATCTAAAGTTAATAACAGTGTTGAACTACTAAGAAAAATTGTGATTTGGAGTAAAAACATGGTAAAAATTCATTCATGCATGCATGCTTTTCCATAACAATTAAGTACTTATTAAGTATTAGAAATTTTTCTGATTATGTGATTTGTAAATTTTACTCTTTACAGTCTGTATCAATTAGCTCAGTCATCTAAAATAGATTAATGAGATAATGAGCAAAAGGTTATAGTTCTAGCACATAGACATTAATTTGCTTCTAAAAGGAAAACTTCCCCTTTAATTTAACCTCTAACTATTCACTTGTTGTTACTGCTTAAAGGGAAGGGTAGAAGAAAATGGTGTAACTGATTGACTTTGTATAGATTCTATGAAAAACCAAGTGTTGAAGCCAATACCTACATACTAATGATTTATCAGAAAGACAGAATATCCGCAATAATGGATTGAAAAACTGCAAAGAACAGAGTCTAGGAATAATGGATTGAAAATTGGAAAGAAAGGGAAGAGTAAATACAACAGGTTGTGTTAACCAGATGGCTACAGCTTTGCAATAAGCACATCTGTCTCCTCAAGCGAGTGTGATGGCTCTGGGAATTGTGGAAACATAAGTTCTGGGTATCTTTAGGTTCTCCTCCATGTATTCAGAAACACACAAGACATGTTAAGTCCTCTTTATCATCTGTTGTACAGGTCTTCAAGGTATCTTCTAACAATGCCGGGGCTTCTATGTGTGGATCTCGTTAAGCTAATGAAAGAGTCATTTCCTCTGTCAGCTGACTCTGCCTGAGAGTTTCTAATTCTGTTGTGGTTGTGGTGTCACAGAAACAGCTGTGTCTTTTCAGCAACAGAAAGGTCACGAGTAGGGGGAAGGCCCGTTTTGGCTTGGAAATCAGGGGATTTGGCTATGCAAAGTGGGGGAGGGTAAGCACACCAAGAATAAAGGCTGAACAGTGGCCAGCAAGATGACAGACATCAGAATTCATTGCCATCTTAAGCAACCACAAATGCCTATCATCTTGGAAGTTCAGTATATGATTTAGTAAAACTAATTTTATAAGGAAACAGAGGGTGTGGAAAGTAGGTTCATGCTTATTACAGAGAAAAGGTAAAACAAAATGAAAGTTTGAGTTGGCTTGCTCATTTGCTCAGAGTAAAAAATATTGTTGAATGTAGAATGTTACATTTGTTTTTTTCTTCCTGTCAGTTTGGGCCAGTGGTATTTTCATAAGTTGGGGCCAACAATGTTTTACAAGAGATTAATCTGAAAATCTTATTTCCATGGGAAACTATGGTGCAAATGCTTCAAGTTCATCTCTTTGTGTCTAACTTTTTTTTTTTTTTAAATTATCTTTATTGGTACATTAAATATACACATCATGATTGCACTCTCTTTGTGTCTAACTTTTATATGTATATGAAGCTTCAGACAGTTTTCTACAATAGTTTTAGCATTTGATACATTCACTGGCATAAGTCAAGAGTTTTCATCGGTTTTCCCACTTACTGGTCTTGAAACTTTTGGTAGGACTTTTACCTAGATGTTCCCCAAATTCTTATATGCTCAAGATGGGGCTCTTCACGAATGCTTGGATCTAATTCAGTGGTAGCGAACTGATAGCTCCCACGCTTTTGCAACATGTTTGTTTCATGAAAAGCTCTCAAAGAATCTCTAGCATGTGTCACTGTGCATTAAGACTGTGTGACTCTGATTTAAGATGTTATAATTTGACTAGTTCATTGATTGGTTGGCATGGTTCCAGGTGTCGGTGGCGCCAACCATTATGCATGTACTACGAACAGAATAAAAAGTGAAAGAAAGTAGACTGTTTGTGTTGGCTGTTTCTGTCTGCTCTGCTTATAAACTCTTTTTCCTTTTCAGTATCCCTATGCCGTGCCATCGTACCTTGGAGCCAGCCCATTACAGACTCAAACCCCTACAATCTATAAAATAAAATTAATTTTTTTTCCTCTCACTTGTATGTGTTAGGTATTTTGTCTCATCAATGAGAAAAATAACTAAGACACTTTCGTTGGTAATTCTGCTGCGTGTTAGATGGTACAGGTAGAATGTTTCCAAAGGAACCATTTGACTGGCTTGAGAATCTTTTCACAAACTTATTAATTTTTAAGGTATTGTTTTTGAAGTGTTTGCTCAAGATTTTTCCATGCTATTCTATTCAGTTATATGTCAGTTATCTGTAACTTTCAAATTCTAAGCCATAAATTTATAGTTGTTGTTTACTGTGTGACAGCTTAAAAAATGTAAAAGCTCTTGGTCAATTCACAGATTCTGTGAATTTGACACATTCTCAGTAACTAATTAGTTACCCTGTAACTAGAATGCCTGAGACTTAAAGAAACAGATGATGAATGTGTACATTTAAAAAAAAATTACAGTGCAGGTATTCCTCATAACTTGTTTAATGATTGTTTGGGTTTATGACCTGTATTCAAACTTACAACACAGGGATGTGAAAAGCCTTATGCTGGCTTATTCTATTCTGTAACTGATTCTTTGCCCAAAACTCTACAGGTATCTTAGAGAGTGCACAATGCTGTCTATAATACACTATCTACAGTGTGCTCTCCAAAGTGAGTGCAGCAGCAGTGTTAGAATGAGAAGCTTTGGATATAAAAATTGAACAATTCACAAAAGTGGAATGGCAAATGAGTGAATTTTTATGACACTATGGTGAAGTTTATGAAACAACAAACAACAACAACAGCAGTAAGAACAAAAACACAACAAACTACACTAATGGGACTGTTTTCAAAAACTACAACCAAGATACCTACTTCAAGTTCTTCCACTTTTACTCTTTCATCTCTCTGAGGCCTTTTCTATCTCCTGATCATAATTATGACAATGACACTGATGAGGACTTTAAAAGATTCAATGACTAAAATGTTAGCTTGAATGTCTTTTTTATACAGTTCTTTATATCTTGTTTATAAACTCTCATTGTCTTTTTTGTACAGTAAGCCTTGTTTAAATAGTACTGTAATTTTTGCTGGTATACTATACAGTATGGTAGTTGTACATTCTGTTATATATTACAGTCCTGCATGTTAAGAGTAGTTCAAATAAAACAAACATCAAGCTGGAGTTTTCTTTCACTATCTATTCTGAATACTGCAAAGTACATATGACATTGCTAGTGATGGCAAACCGTTTAGCGACAGAGTGTCAAAACTGCAAGGAAAAAATCCAGTTATGTATCACCGAATGCCAACACTGCAACTGAACTTAAGTACTGAGATTTTAATATATATAAAAAAAAAAAACTTCTGCTTGAGCAAAGAAAGGATAGTCTTTTTAAAAATTATAATGGAAAACTGAATATTCATAAGCGGAAAAAGTGATTTTATTTTTTATGATTTGTACTGTAAGTGTCCCCCAAAGGGCATGTGTTGAAGGCTTGGTTGCTAGCCTGGGGTGCTACTGAGAGGCGGCAGAACTCTGAGGAGGTTGTGCTTTTTCAAGGGTGAGTTGAGAACTGAGGGAGAAAATAAAACTATTTTTTCCTCTGATAACATTCACTCTAGATTTACAAATAACAAATGTACAAATTTTAAGTTTATAGCCATGGGTGACCTCCATCACACTGAAGACAGAAAACACTTCCTTCAACTAGTAGCTTTCTCAGGCTCCTTTGTAGAAAATGTTCCCCTTACTCCTATGAGCAGAGGCAACCTCCTGCTCTGATTTCTCTCTATGACAATGTCTGCTTCACCCTGTTCTCGGACTTTATATACACGGAATTATACTTTATCTTATTTATTTTGCTAATTTCATTCAACATAATGTTTTTGTGAGCTTTGTGTTGCTATATGTGTAAGTAGTTTTTTCTTAGTAATATTCTGTTGTATAGATACACCACAGTTTATTCATCCATTCTTTTGCTGATAGAGACTTGAAATTCCAGCTGTTTAACACTTGATAAAACTGTGAACATTCTTGTACAGGGAAGAAAGCAACTTGTACATGAACATTTCTTGTCTAAAAACAAAGACACAGTGACAAAGCTCTTCTTGAAAGGCAATAATTTGCATTTAGAATGCTTTTGCACAATTAATGTGATCTTTGCTACAGTATCCATGCTGATAATTTGTGATACACTGGCTGATACTTTATCAGCTTGAGAGCAAAACGTCCGACACTCAGGTCATCTGTCAGTCTGTTTACGGGATCAGATTTCCTACAATTTAAGTATGAAAACAGCTGCTGACAAGCATAAACTGATCCAAACAAAGTAAGTAAAGCAATCCCAAGTGCTTTCACTGACTTACAATTATTTGGCAGAGGATTCCACAACTGAAGGATTTCATTTTCAGAACTACCAACTGTAGTCTCATCTCTCATTTCTTCCTACTCTATCTCAAGTGTTCTATGCAGATCATAGAAGTGATTTTTGCAGATGGAGCTTTCTTGAAATTCCAACAGCTCCATTTCCAGATTTCTGTAATCTAACCAGTGTAAACAGGAAAGATCAAGTTCTTTAAATTTTTTTTTTTAGGTTTTTTTTTTTTTTTGAACAGGGTCTCGCTTTTGTGGTTCAGGCTGGCCCTGAGCTCAGCCTCAAACTCACATCACAGCAATCCTCCTGCCTCTGCCTCCCGAGTGCTGGGATTACAGGCATGAGCCACCACGCCTGGCACTGTGGTATGTGGTACTGGTTGCTGCTGGGGTGAGTCTCCACATCCAGTATTGTTATGTGATTACCGGAGATTGAACCTGGGTCCTTGCGCTTGCAAGACAGGCACCGGAACCACTGAGCTAAATCCCTGGCCCCTTTAAATTTGACTTTGTCTGGAAGAGTAAGGAAACATAAGCTTACTTCCAGTTTATACAACTATAAAAATCTATTACTAAAATTCTCCTTCAGAGCTGCTACAATTCTAGAAAATTTCTTGTGGATTTCTCGATGGCTTGTAGGATTGTCTGAAAATTCTGTACAATATTCTAAATGCATTTTTAGATATGAAAAATATTTCAACTGCACATTTGCAAAGTGCAGGGTGACTTGGCTCATCCGCTGACACAGGTTTGCCACCATTGCTATATTTGATCCCTCCTCATTCAGGGACCAATTTGGCTAATGATCTATTCCCAAGAACTCAATCACTAAAAGAGTAATGCCTATCAAAGACACTTCATCAATAATCCCAGGAGTTATTCCTCCTCACTAGGAACACACTTGTTCCATAGTTCTTAACACTTTCTGAGAGAGTTTTGGAGATGTTTTCATGATTGGCTTTAGTAGCCCTATTTTGGCTGACTGAGTATACACAACTGATTAAAGATATACCTTTCATTATCATTTTGATTTTGGGCAAATGCCAGAAGAGCCACGGAGCGAAATTTAGTGTAAGTAGGTCAGCAAAATCTCAATCCAGTGGCTCAAATCTCTGAATTTACTGTTAGCCTCATTATTTCACTACTGATAATATACATATATGTGTGATAGAAGGTTATCACATTCAAGAATTAGATTTAGAACAGCAAAGGAAAAATAGATATTAGGGTCAGAATGTGGTAACACCTTTTCTTTTTAGTATGTTTTTATTTTTAGTGTACATTTGTAATACATCATAAATACATACATTCTAGAGAAATATTTATGGATGTAAACTCTCTTGATCATTTTTGTACACCCTTTCTCTACCTTCCCTCCCCAGGGCCTTTTCTTCATTATACTTTTCCTTACACAGTGATTCCCAGTTCACAAACACTTCTGTTTGCTTAAATTTGGGAACTCTGCATCAGCTGAGCGTAAGACTGAGGCCATCTTCAATGCATGGACACAAATGTATCCACTTTCCACAGAATCATGTAATGAATTAAGTTTGTGAACTGAGGTAGCAATGTACTAGGCAGCTAGTGTAGGTGGTTAAATTTGTTGAGCCAAAAGCTGGGCTGACTTGGGGTTTTTTAACTGAGATGTTTACTATTTGTGCATAAGTGAATTTTATATCTACTGCATATGAAGTGAATGTTTTGTTCCCCTCAATTTTAACACTCTATCATCAGATTTTAGTGTTTATTGTGTGCCTATGATTTAGGGAAAGTGACTTTTCATTCTCTTGTTCCTTCTGAAGTTGTAGTATCAGTGTTTGTTCCTTGGAGTTGGTGCAGATTGAAATTTTACTTAACAGCAAAGCTTCTCCTACCTTGCATCTCCTGACTGTGAAAAGAATTGAGTAAACCGTAGACACTAAAGACAATAAACATATAACAAAACTAGAATTCTTTTTGATTTTTAAAACCTGAATATAAGGGAGTCAATTCATTAGAAATCTGTAAGATCCGTATGAAATATCCAAGGCAAAAATGTACACAGAGCCTCAACACACACATTTTTTAAAAAATTAATAAGATTCAGCAAAGAAAACTTAGTGCTTTTATAAGAATATTATGTAATATGAACATTATACTGTATAAAATTTCAAAATTGCAGCACTGTCTTAATTATAAGGACCCAGCATAATCATTAAGTGTAATATTGTTTGGAACATGTAAATTTATGGACCATTTTTTATTTTTAAAAGCAAACAGAATATTTCTAAAATTACCAAAACCATAAATGAGAGAAATTTTCTTAACTATTTTTAACAGGATGGAAAATATTTCATAATCACATAATGATATTTCTATACTCTGATAATATTGTGCATTCAAATTTGGTAAAAAAATAATTATTTTGGTTCTTTGTATCAGATGAGAGATTGCTTTTTGTTAATAAAATTTAAATCAACATACTGGCAAGCAAAAAGCTGGACTGTTCAGCTGCTTACAGCAATACTATTACCACCGATAAGGGAATTTCATGTGTAAGAAAATGTTTAATCTTCACTGAATATTTATATCTCAATTACTTTCTCACTTTAGCAGCACTAATAGTTTAAATTCTGGAGAAACAAAAGAAACCAAAGATTATAAAATACTTAGGAGAAGCAAAATATTGATTAAAGTAAAGAAATAAATGCATTAAATTAAAAGCCAAATATATAAATATTGAACAATATGGTGAGATATAAGGAACAGAGAAAGGGATATAACTAGAACTTCTGCAGTTAAGTTCTAGTCTCCTGTGAGCCCAACATCACAAGGTGAAATTAATTAATATATAGACAGAAATGAGACTTAGAGAAGAAGCTGAGTTTGGGCCTGATCCATGCTGTTCTGAGCAGCAAAGAAAACTGAACCAAGCTTGCCGCAAGCTTGGTTTACTAAGTACACTAAGAGTAAAAAATGAACAAGTCACTCAGAGGCCAGCATGTAATAGTTTTCACAGAGTGTAGTAGTTCTGGCATAGCAGGAGTAAAAAAAGCTAATAGGTCACTCAGAGGGCAGGGAGTTCCTACATCCTAGAAAAATGAGGAAATATGTAGAAGAAGGTTCTCAGATGTTTTTCGCTGATATAATTTTGTCCTAGAGCATCACAGTACATTAGAGACCACTACTGTCTTTGTTGTTACAGGAAGGGAAGACAGAATTATGTCTGGACATTCCACAGCTGGCTTGTGGACAGGAAAGCCAGGCCTAATCACAGTTTTAATTGTGAAATTATTTTCCCATAAAATTGCTTCTGACAGTAAGAGGACACCTGAATTATATCCTTTTTTCAATCATGAATTTAACAGTGTCTAATAGCACACTTCTCAGAGCTAACAAAAAATGTACTATGAACAACTGTTGGAGAAAATATTAAAATTTTTACATTGCAGAATGTTTAGAATAGAGAAAAGTTTCTATGTAATCTGTAGATCACATTTAGATCTGATACAATTACATAGCATGGGGACTCTATATAATTAAGACTTGAAAAAGTGTGGTTCTTCATTGTAACACAAACATGAATTATTATTTGTGTGTACTGGATAATTGCACTTCCAGAAACTTTACTTGAGGCTAACCACAACAAGATGTCATTGGTGTGTTCCTTGTTTTCATCCTCATTAAAGTACAAAGAAGCTATGAACTTATTGTATCTATTTTTGTCAAAAGCTAATTTGCTAAGTGAAACACTGATGGTTATGAAAGGTCAGTGTCATGCTCTGGTGATTCAAGTACATAGAGGCAGAGTATTTTGGCCAGAGTCAGCTTAGTCATTCGCACATTTTAAATGTATGGTTCTCACATGATTGCTTATGGCAATTATCCTCAGAGATTGACAGTCTGGTATTTTTTTTCTCTGCACATTTCAGAGCAGATTCATCATAGGCTTTTAACTACAGTGTCATTTCGGTTGAAGTGTTCTTTTTTGGAAACAAAATATTACTTTGGATTGTATTTGACAGGATTATGACATTACACATAGCTCTAATTTTGGATGATTTACCATCTAGTAATTTCAAAAACCCACAGGCAGTATACACTATTGTTTCAATTCCACACCACTGCATTGTGTCATTTAATAATAAAACGGACTTTGGTCTCTAAACATGAATATTTAATTATATAAAATATAAATGAGAATAATTGGTAAAAAAAGTATTTCTGTTTGAAAAGCAAGGCAGACCAATATTCATTTTTTCCTCTCACTTTATGAACCACTTTGATCATCAGGAAATTATTTAATATAAAATTGATTCATTCAGTATAATTATCCAAGTAAAATCAAGTAAGTACAAAATAGTAATAATAATATTACTATTTACATATACACCTTAAATAAAATATCATTATAACTCGTAAAGATAAAATAGTCGGGTATATTGCACAGATAAATATATATATTAGATGAGAAACATAAAACGTAGTATGTGCACAGATTATAATGAAAGTGGTAGAAGGTTCTCATTTCCCGATAATTTCAAGAAAAAAAATTCCATATATTTACAGATAGTTAGTCTGAAAGTTCATATTTGAGATAAAGGAAAATATTAAGAAAATACAGTTAACTTATTCATTTATTTTTTACTGTATTGTAAGCTATATATTTATAGATTTAAACTTATCTTCATAATACATTACAGTAATTATTTTATATCTGCTTTGAATTTTATCAGTAATGATGTCGTTATACTACCTGATAGTATGCATGAAACTAAAATAGAATGAGAAGATCACATATAGGATATATAGATGGATATAAACTTAATATGAACAAATATATTTTATTTTTATTGCATTAAAATTTGAAATATGCACATAATTGCACCATGTGACTGTTTACCTGCAGATTGCATGCAAAGGCTGTCCATGTGCTTGATTGCACTCAACAATGAGAATTTGTACCAGTATATGACACCACTTAATTCTCATTTTTTCCTATACCTCTACCCACTCTACCACCCCCACCCCCTATGTACATAAGCTTTGTTTCCTTTCTTTTTTGTTACAATCCCATTACTTTTCCCTTCATTATTTATCCCTTTGCCCCCAAATCTAATGATACAAAACCTATGCAGCCATGTTCATCATTGATAAATTACCTTATGTCAAAAATACACTAAAGGTAAAGGGTCACTCAGAATTGGCATTATTTTGTTAAAACAAATAGATCAACAATTGAAAATATTTCCCAAAGTAGTGTTTGCCTTAAATTATATGTTAAGTGAACAAGATACAAAAAGATTATTTTCTGTTCACACATCTACTGATTTTCCTGATACCAGAAACAACGTTAAAACCAAATTATCATCATTACCCATCACATACAATCAATGCAAGTTAAGGCAAAATGGCTTTCCATGGCCAAACCTCTCAATGCAGACGCCCATGTGCTGTCCTTTTTCTCTGGCCTAGCTTCCTTTGAACCAAGCTCCCTTTAATCTCAGAAGACATATTCTCCTTTTACACAACTACAGGTATAGTATTACTCTTTTTTTTTAACAAATCTATGATCTTGAAATTTACTATTTCTCTCTTTTCAGTATTGAAGTTTCATGATGGTAATATATGAAAACAACATAAGTATTCATTAACAGATATAATAGAGTATTATTCACCCTTAGAAAGAAAAAATCATTTCTTTTTATAACAGTACAGATGAATGGAGTATAAATACTAAGTGAAATAAGCCACCTACAAAGAGAAAGAGGAGGAGGAAAAAGGAGAAAAAAGAGGAAGAGAAGAGAGGAAGTGAAAAAGAATAGGTGGTGGCAGAGGAGGAAAAAGACAAGATAAATACATGGTGTGATCATACACTTGCTAAAACAGTAATAATAAAAGAAAAATTCCCCTTTGTATCACATCTTTTCTTTTTTTAAAATTATCTTTATTGGTACATTAAATATACACATCATGATTGCACTCCATAATGGGGATTTGTACCAGTATAAGACACAACTTAATTCTCATTTTTTCCCATAGCCCCACCCACCCTACCACCCCCCCCATATATATAAAATTTGTTTCCTTACTTTTTTGTCACATCTTTTCTTTTAAAGGAAAAGTCACTAGAAAAACTATCTAATAGATCAACGTTACATTTACAGTATTTCCCATTTTCTCTCAAATCCAAGATTTGAGATTCCTAGAAAGGATTTACAGATTCAAGTGAAAGTCATTCACAAACTTGCCAAATCCAGTGACAATATTAAATGCCAAATTTTTCAGAGCAGTTGATAATAGCTGAAGAAGTCAGTCTTTCTATATTTGAAAATTCATTTCTTTGGCTGACATGCTATTGTGAGGATCTTACCCAGAGTTCTCTGCCACGTCCAACCCAGTCACTACAATGGCTGCATTTCCATCTCTTCTATTTATCGGTGCCTGAGCATCTCTTGGTCTACTGCTGTTAGGCATGCTTCTCTGCGGCTGGCTTCCTTTGAGGGAGCTCAGTCATTTCACTCTCATTATTTTCTGTACTGAAAGACCCACAAACGTGTCTCCTGCTCACTTCATTTCTTATGTATCATATGGAATATTTCTGTTCCAATTTAAGAAATCTTCGTCTACTTTTCTAATAAAATATCTTCTTTCAGATTGATTATTTCTTTACCCAGTTACAGTTTTCTGCATAGTACTTACCATTAGTTGGCCCAATAATTTTGCAGTTGCTTGTTTAATAATCCCCTGTAGTGTGCCTCTGCACAGAAGTCTGGCCCTCTCTGTGGCACTGAAAAATGAATTAAAATTTACAGAGACAATCTTATTATAAATTTCTATTTTAATTATATGATATCATAAAAGTAGAATTTTCACTGCCTTGGGAATAAAGTTTCAAATTTTTTACAACTTACAGAGTGATCTGTATTATGTGATTTTCTTTACGGTCAATTCTGGAATTATTTCATCTTCATAAAGGCACAATTGACAAAATCATATGCATTTGATGTTCAAAATGTCATATTAATATAAATGTTGAAACATTAGTACGTTAATCATTTTAAGTATTTACTTTTTTTCTTTTGATAAAAACACATGAGATAATCTTTTAGCAAATTTCAAATGTACAATATATTAACCATAGTCATTATAATATACATTAGACCTTAGAAAGTACTTATCCTATAATTGGAAAATTTTGTCTTCTATGGCACTGAAAAATGAAATAAAATTTATAAAGACGATCTTACTATTAATTTCTATTTTCTTGTTCTGATCAACATCTGCCAATGGTCACTTTTTCTCAGCCCTGGGCAACAATCATTTATTCTATTCTCTGCTTCTAGACTTTCTCCCTCTCCCTTTTCTCCTTTTTCCTGCTCCTCTTCCATCAATTCTTCTTCTTTGCTCTATCTTCTTTTTTTCCTCCTCTGCCATAACCACATCTTCTTCTTTACGTCCTCTCTCCTTCCCTTTCATTCTTCTTTTTCTCCTTTTCCTCCTCCTCTTTCTGCTTTATATGTGGCTTACTTCACTTATTATTTATACTCTGTTCATCAACACTGTTATAAAAAATAAGTGATTTTTGTCCTTCTAAGAGTGAATAATATTGTTATATCCATAAATGGACCCTTGTGCTGTTTCCATATACTATTATCATGAATATACTGCAATAAGCATACAAGTGTAGATATCTCTTGGCAACATCAATTTTTTATAGGATTTCTGCATGATTTTGTACTTCTATGTCTAATTTCTGAGGAAACTTCTAAATGATTTGAGTAATGACTGTACTTATTTCTGGGGCTACCAATAGTGAGCGAATATTCTCTTTTCTCCACATCTTTGCCAGCACTGTAGCTCCAGCTGGCCTGAACTTATCTAACATCTGAAGCTTGCCTTGAATTCCCAGCAGTGCCCCTGCCTTGGCTTCCTGAGCACTTGCATAAGTGCCTTCCTGTGCCACCCTCCCAGCTACTTGCTACCTTTCGACTTTTTAATAATAACAACCTAAAGTTTTAAGGTAACATCCCATTTTTGTTGATTTTCATTTCCCTCATAATGAGTGTATTAGTCAGCTTTCTGGTTGCTGAGACAGAGGTAGGGACATTATTTTGGATCATGGTCTCAGAGTTCTCTCTTTCTACCTTTCTCTACTGCTTTAGAGATCTTTCTACCTTGACAATAGTATCACAAATCAAGCTTTTTAGAGAATAGGTAAGAATTTTCTTTAAATTCCTTGCATCACCTACACTTAGGTTTCTAATTCATAAGACTTCAAGACTATTCTAGTGGCTTTCCAGAGTGGCCATGCATTCATTTGGACTGGCAGTCTTGCTAAGTTTCACAGAGGAAAAAAATATGCATAATACTGCAGCAAAGAAAATCACTACTATTCACAGAATGATTGTCTATATTCCATTGGGCACTAGTCCACACAGAGTGGTCTCTGTGCGACCATTTATTTGCTCTAAAGAGGGTAGCTAAAAAACGTAAAGCAACAGTTAAGTCAGTTGTATTCATAAAGAATTAATGTTTTAGCATTTCTAAGCAAGTATGGTTTTTACTAGGGAGTACAAAAATAAAGCTATCCTGATTCTGACGTTTCCTGTTAGTATAGCTTTGCTTATCACTGAGAGAAATTGTTTTGTGAAGAAAAACCTGTAAGACTTATTATTTAATTTTCAAATTAAGTTAGATTTATACAATGTTTAAATGAGAATAAATAATTCAGAAAGAGAATATGATGTCATACAATTTTTTATGCAAAGATATGGACATAGTGAACCTAAGTGTCATAGTATGGAGAAAAATAACAAACTGAACTTTACCAAATTTACATTTCTAATTGAGTGTAAGTTCTTTTCATATAGCTTCCTGGAAATATGCTATGTTAAACAGTGACCATGGGAAAATTCAGAGCTAAAATCACAAGCCCCTCTAATGAAATATATTTAACGTCCTTTGGTCTGAAATTCAGGTCAACTGGCACAAACTTAAATATCTCACTGTGTAAGGATAATGACAGCAGAATGCTTCCTTAAAAGCTTAGGGACTGGGGTTAACAGCATGCATCCACATTAAGGACAGTGATATTTGCTATTCATTTTTAAACACATCATTGCCTTTATTATGCAGCTATTTTTGACTACTAAATGAATAAAACCATATCATAAATATGTATGTGTGTTTATTCTCAAGGAGAGCCAGAGAAAGTAGAGAACATTATTCAAGTGCACAGCTCCTCTCCGTAATTCTGTAGATGGAAACACATGTGCAGCGCCACCAGGAGGTTGAGATTTGAGAGATACTGCAGAAATCAGTATTCTGCTATGGAATATAGGTGCAGCACGAGGAAGACAGGAGCAATCCTCAGCTAACGCTGTGAAAAGTAGTGTTCCTCTGGGAAATTATCTTAGCAACTGGATCATTCCTTCATTGTCAAATTCTGTCTGACAATGTTGTTTGTGCTCTGATCAGCAGTAACTTTTGTTAACAGTTGAAACCTTGTAAAATATGCACCATAGGAATTAAACAATAACGGAAAGTGTCTTCTGGCTTATGAGGTAATCCTGAGAATATGTCCATGTTAACCTGGATATTCAGACTTCTTACCACCTGGTAACAACTGAGATAGCAGGTAAACACACTCTCATAGTTTATAAGAGACAAACATATAAATCAATTATTTGATAACTATTTGTTGAAAATAAGAATATATTCAAAATAATATAGTAAGAACATTATAAACATTTTCACAATATTGCTTTTTTGCTTTTCATAATACTGTTAAAATTTATTTTACTGGTACTTTTTACACATACACTACAATCACATTCAACACTGAGAATTTGTACCTACACATAACACATCTTGATTTTCACTTTTCCCCTTTCCCTGCCCTCGCTACAGCCTCCACCCCATATACCCAAACTTTGTTTCCTTTATTTTTTACTATAAAGTTTTTTCTTTCCCTTCTTTACTTTTCCCTACTTACACTTTTCCTTTTACTTATTTTCTCCCTACTTCATATTACCTATCACACATTTTGGTATTTTTGATCAAATGTGGCTTACAGACATTAATAGAATGTAAATCCTTTAACACAGTATTTTAAAATTTTTACCTGTTCCAGAAATTTGAGGACCAGATCTGTGCTGCTTTCAATGCAAATCTAGATAAAAATATTACTGCTACCTTGGAATGTATATCACAGTAGATAAATAAGTATGAGGTTCCACCACAGCAAAGGAAGCAGTTCATTCCATGCCTCTTTCTTTTACTGACACGTAAAAGACTAGAAGATAATTGTCCCCCTCAAAAATTTTTTTCTGGATTGTGTAAATTCTAATTCTTCAAATTTTCAATAGTGAAGAAGTATATTAAGAAAAAAAACACTATTAAATGTTTTAAAAATATAGATCCCAAAATTGTGGCTAGTTTTCCCACTGAGAAATCCAACAGATATGTGTCATAAATAAATATTAGCTTGACACTTACTGAATCATTATTTTTCCTTCTATGAATAACTGTGAATTAGAACTGCTTTGAAATGTTTTACTAAAGTTCAGTGATATCATTTTTCCTATGCTAATGTAACTTAATCTTGATATCAACTTGTATGTATTGAGAGACATCTAGGGGCTTACAGAAACACTCTCCTAAGTGTGTCTGGGTTAATTACAGATGAAAGATGATAAGGTCTATCGTGGACCCCTGACTCCTTACTCTTAGGTGTTCCTCCCATGTTTCCTGCTTCCCATGAAGTTCTGGTCCACCATGCTTTTCTACTATGATGTTTCTTGATATCAGCTGACCATTGACAGGAATCCATGAATCCAAGAGCCAGGCAATTTGCCCTCTGTCAGAAAGTCAACCAGTACAGCTGCTAAGTACCGAGCAGGCTGTGCACTGTTCTCACTTTATCTGACATGCTGTTCAGAAAACTTTGAAAGCAATTTGAGCCAGAAGTTGGAAAAAAATCTGAAGCTAGAGAAAACCTAAAATAAAGAGTTTGTGGATGATCCTGGTCAGAGCTCAGAAGACCAGAATGACAAGAATGCATATTATAACGCCAGGCGTACAAGTTTTGAGATGTCAGTGGGTATTGTACTGGGGAATAAACTAATGGACATGCATTTTACAATATGGAAAATAATTTGTCTATGTTTTGCCCATGTGGACTTATGTACATTTTCTCTGACATTTTAAAGAATGTCAAGTTGCAGGTTGGTGGGCTAGTTGATCTGGCAGAGAAAACTTCAAAGCAGTCTGTCATTAAGGCTGTAGAATAGGTACTGCTGACTCCTTTTACCCAGATGTACAGTGAAAATTAAGGGAAAAATGCAAAGGGTGATTTGGAAAATTCAAATTCTGTCTCAGTGACAAATGCATACAAAGTCAGGTAGTAGCTAAAGAGATAAGCACCTTCAAAAAGAAGGCAGGTACTTCACATACGAAGAAAGGTGCCTTGAGGGCTCTTAGAAATCATAAACTACCACCCACTACATATTCAAAGAAACCAAAGTGTAAATATTTTTATTTATGAAGAACTTCCAGGGCCTCCTGACCAGAAAAGCCTGCCTAGGAAATTAGTTCAGTGGACCTATTTTACTATTCTTAGCCATTTACAAACCCAGTGGCCATTATAGTATCGTGTGAGGAGGTGTGGCTACTGCTCAAACTGGCAAGAAACCTTTGCATAAGCTCACATGATAATGGCTTTTCAAATGTGCAGAATGCAAGAGTAGTGGGGTTACAGAGGTTTCAACCCATATTTCAAAGTAAGACTTGGGAGACCAGGCGATATGTTTCTGAGAGGTGGCTTTCTAAAGATGTGGGGAGCAAGCCAAAGGTGCAATGGAGGTTCCAGAAAATCAGAAATACTAGGAAAATGGAACATATCTGCTAAGGAGAACTTCATTCAGGTAGTAAGTGGAGTCAGTCCAAGAAAAAAGCCGGGTGGGCTGTACAGCCACTGCCTTGATGGTAACAGAGATGAAGGGAAAGATTCACAAGCCATCTGGAACTGATTTCAGTAGCATATCCAGAAATGCTACACCTGGAGCTACCAGGCATATTTGTTCTGGTGCACTTCAATCTTGCTTTGGTCCTATTAAATTAATTCTATTTCTCCATTTTGGACTGAGAGTGTTTAGCCTGTATTACCATATCTGGGGGGCATGTAATTTACTTTCATAAATTTTATAATGGGTTCCCTACCAAGAATTTGAAGGAAAATTCAAGGTGGATACATTTGGACTGCTGAGACTTCGGGGGAAGGAATAGCACATTTTTCCATATAAGCATGGTATGTACTGTGGTTGTTGTCCATTTTGGAAAAATAAGCACAGTTTATGGAGTTAGTCATGGATGTCAAGTTGATAGAGTCAGAAGGTGATAGCCTGGATTTATTTTCAATGAAATCACCTCCAGTTATTCCCAGAGCACTGAAAAGCATTTTTAAGTATGTCCTGGGGAGTCACTGAGACACGACCTCAGACACAATGTAGGTTCCTTGCCCCTTCATTTGGAGGATTCTCCCTTGCTCTTTGCTTCTTGGTTGCATAAAGGTAGTAGCTGAGCTTCACCATGCTGCTTCAGCATAATGCTTTTTCCTTGGACTCATCCAATTATGAGATGGAAATATTTGACTGTTAGGCCACCAAAACTACTTTCACACTTCATTTGTGCGCATCGATCACTTTGTGCATTTTGTGCAGTCAGCAACAGAAATCTTTCCAGGACACTCATCGAATGTCCAAATCATTATATGGGTTACTTAATTAAAATTAATTTATAACAGTCTGTCAAATTCTTTAACCTAAGAAATACATGTTTCAAATTTGCCAGTTAATAAAAAGGATGGGAAAATGTAAATCTCTCAATCATAATTTTCAAAACAGAAGAATGACAGTTCCATTTTCAGACATATGATGTTTAAACACCTCTGAAATCACTAATTAGTCTTGCATGAAATGAAAATCATGGAAACAGGTTACTATAAATGCATTAAGTATATGTGAAACTTATACTAATCTGAATTTTGGAGTTTTAGTCAATGTTTAAATATTTGAACTATTCTCTTTGTATACTTGAGTTAAAACAATTAAAAAGGAACGTGAATAATTATTATTGAAATGATGTTATTTATGCCTATTTTATAATAAAATATTCAAGTACAGAATTTTGGAAATTTTTTTTAAATCAATGTCTTCTATAATTATTTGCAGTCGGGTTACTCCACTATTATTTCTAGGTGACTGTAGGATTTTCAAATGTGGCCTATTTCTCTTAACTATACATCTTCCCAATATTATCTCTAATAAAGAACATGTTACAGTTTTTGTCTTTTATCCCTTAGGAATATTTCAAATTTTCGTATTTTCCACTCTGTACTTATTATTCTTTTTACTCAAGGATAGAACTTTCCAACTATCTTACTGGTTTCTCTGCTGTTCTTTTCTCTGTATCTTAGTCAGTTATCTATTTATTCTGGTTATGTTTCATTTGTACAAATTTATTTTAGAGTGGACTTATTTAACGGGTCATGATGTACACATGGTCTATTAATAAACATCCCACTTTTTTGCTTTGTTCATCTTTTGACCTTTTACTTTTATGTTCCTTCTACTTATATGATACAAAAATTCATAATCTGCCATTAATGTCTTTGTGATGCATGAGCATTTTGTGATATCAACTGTCAGAATCAATTATCAATTTCCTAAATAACTCTGAGGAGCTCTCGATTCTAACTTACCTCTATTTTTTAGGGAGTTGTCACAAAACTTTTATTTTTTTATCATGTGATCCACACCTACACAATATTGAGCAACACATCAGATTTTAATGAGGTCATATTCTTTAATATGTTTGATAGCAATGGGATGTCTCTATCTGTGCTTGTTAGAAACACAGGTAGGCCAACATGGAGAAGAGAACAAAAGACAAACAAGTATTAGAGACAAGAAATAGAATAATTACTTGTGCTATTCCGTGGAAAGCTTAAAAAGCCATCATTTTTTCACTTAGTTCATAATTACTGTAATATTTGAGTGGTTAAAGAAACATGTTATACTGATTTCACTACAAATATTAGCATCGTAATATCCAGAATTTCCATTTATGCAGCCAAATCCACTTTAAGATGGAATAAACTACTTGGAAAATTTAGGCAGAATTCCCAGCAACTTGATTTTGATTATTTAGGCAATTGAAGCAAAAAGAGTTTTAATGCTTGAATTAAGCAAGTGATTGCGTACACTCTTCACTTCACTTTAGCTATGGAGACAAACAGCTCATTGACTTTTCCCCTAATCAGACTTTCTGTTACAACTCACTAAGCAGTTTTATGCGTATATAATATTCAGAGACTCTATTTCCTTAACTGGTATGTTTGATAATACACAGGTAATAAAGGGGACAAGTTGTTTACATGCCTACATTTTTAAGAGTCATTCTGAAATTGTAGAAAATAATTTCTAGAAATATTTATCACATTACAAAATTTAATAATAGCAAATAAGCTAAAATATTTTTCTCTCTGTTGAGATATGTGGGCTGTGATGAACATGTAATACTGGAAGCATTAATGATCTATATTTACAAAACAATGTACTATGTTATTTGACATAATTACATTCTTATAAATAGCTCATGTTGAAGTTATTTTAATTACTTCTTTAATTTTACAGGTTAATATTGTTAATTACTTTTGACTTAACTTTGCTGTTAATTTTTATAGGCAGGAATTTTGTCTTATGATTAATTCCTTTGCTTTCCTATTAAAGTTGCTTATTTTTTTCAGTGATTTTATGCAAGTCACTATTTTATATTTGCCAAGTTTGTATCTTCATCAACATTTAGCATCTGCATTGTTACAGTATACACTACATTCTAGACAGTTAGCTTGTGTGCAAAAAAACAGGTTGGATACAGCCTGGGATGGCAAAATTGTCCACAGATGACAAACATTTCCTGATGATTTCTAGTTTTTTTTTTTTTTACTATACCACAGGCTAATATTCCTTGAAATTTCTCTCTTTAAATACTAACTTGAAATTATTTACTTTTCTATTTCTCTTCCTTTTTGTCTTGGTAATGACTTGCAAAATGGAACACATATGCTGGAGAGAACATAGAACTATAAAGATTTTGTTCAACACATTATAGTGAAATAATTGACTACATAACCCACACAAATTACAGAAAAAAACTATTGTCTCCAGCACAGTGTCACCCCTCTCCCAAGTGTTTCTACTTAGTCACCTCCTCTGCTGCTAAAATTAACCCATCTCACATGATTTAATAAAATATCTCTTGCTTTTCATTTTAGGGCACTAGCTAGTTATTTATTCCAGGTTAAATAATTGTTAAAAATTGTCTTTTCAATTTTATACAAATGGCATCATAGAATATGTTATTTCATGCTATAAAATCTTCCATTTCATCATACACATTTACTTTTACATTCACGTTACCTGTGGCACAATAAAATCAGTTTTCCTAGATTTTTTTCATGTACATTGTTCTCCTGGGTCACATACACCCTCATGAGCAGTGAAATCATTTTACAATAGAAATGTGTTCACTGTTACATGTGAAAATTAATGCAAACACCAGCCTCCCTTTGCAGTCATAGTTGTATCAAACCAGCAGTTACACCTTCTTTGCCTCATTTTTAAAAGACATATCTTAATGTTCAATCCTTTTGTTAGCAGAGATTCCCAAGCTATTCTCCATCATACTGCAACACAAGCTCAATAAGAGACTAGCCTGAATCCTTCCACTTATTGTATTTCTCCTTTTGCTTTTCACTTGGCTGATGCATTTGTCTGAACACATAATCTAGAATGCTGCACTAGCTTTCTTTCCTCATATAATTTTAGGCAAATTTGAAATTTTGCAAATATATCATTAAATTGAATAAGACATGACATTATGACATTTTCTTCAATGTAATCAAATTATCAGGCTACTGCTACCAAATTAGTAGTAATTGAATCAGAAACTTTTGAATCTCTCAGAAAAATTTATTATACACGTTCTAGAAATTAGGTTGTAGATGAAACCTGGAACTTCTCTTTGCTTATTCCCTAAGTACATTTTGGCAACATTTTACCTGATTTTATGGGATAGAATGAAAACACAACCTAAGGGCATCAATTGTAATTTACCTTGAAGCTTTCTGCTTGCAAAGTTCTTTTCTGACTTATGTTGAAAACTTATCTTCACTGACATTTTTTCTCATAAGGCTTGTATTAAAATAGCTTTTTAGTTTTAGATGTATAACTACAGGATGTCAGAAGCTAATCAAAAGCTTGCAAGAAAAACCTAGTTTTCATAACATTTGACATTTTAGTGTTGTCACGTGGGCAGTAAGTCCAATCCACGGTGTATGAAACAGAGTTGTAAAAGGAACTTCTTTTACTAGCTAATCATTTTCATTACAAGATAGAAGCCAAGTGCCTTGTACTATAGGACAGACACTCTGACTGTCCTCTTTCCAAGCTGCCCTAAATGCCTTGCAGCCTGGCGTGGTATCAAGCATCTCTCCAGGAGATACTTACTTTGATTTCATGGATCTTCAGTCACTGGTCTCTGTCAATTGACTGGCACATCGTTCTTATTTGACTCCTCTTTTGTGCTCCCCTGCGATCAAGTCTGCCACAAAGTCTCTCCACGCTGGTATCTAAACAGAAACTCTGATGCTGCATAAATGAACTTGCTTTTTCCTGTTATACTCTCTGCTTCCTCATATCCCAATGCATCAGTCAATGGATTGCTCTGTCTCACACCATGTAGGATAAATTCTAATAAGCTCTTCAAACTACATATTTTACCTCTGATCCCAAGTAGAACAGAGTGAACTTCTAGACTAGAGCTGATAATACCAAAGGGTAATGGAACCAAAAAAAGCAGGCTCAGGTTCGTGAACACAAGTGACTAGTTAGAATGTCAGAGAATTTCTGAGGGCTGTCTTCTCTTCTCCCAGAAGTGCCCTGGGCCTATGGCACTATGACCAGTGAAGAATCCTAAATGTTGGCAGCTGATGACATTCAAGGCTGGGAGCAAACACCAGAAGAGCTACACTTCCTCATTTGTGACCTATATGCAAAATGAGCTGAAGAGCCCTCATCTTATTGTTAAAATTTTGCTTACAGGAGACATGGGTGTCTTACCTAACCAAAACTTACATTTAATATAAATATGATTTCCATCTAAAATAAACTGTGGCCCCTTGTAGCTTGTTTTTAATGTCTCACTAGAATTTTTTGTTGTTGTTGTTAAACTTTCTGTTTGTTTCTTTTTGGAGACTGGATATCACTATGCAGTTCAAGTGGGCCTTGAACAGACTATGTAGCCCAGGCTGGCCTCAAACTCGTGGCAGTACTACTACTGCCTCAACCTCCTGGATGCTGACATTACAAGCATGCACCGCCATGCTTGCTTTAAATTTTTTTTTTTTTTTTGAGACAAGGTCTCACTTTGTAGTTTAGACTGGCCCTGAGCTCACTATGTGGCCCAAGCAAGCCTCAAACTCACAGCAATCCTCCTGTCTCTGCCTCTCCAGTGCTGGGATTACAGGCATGAGCCACCACTCTCAGCATTGTGGTACTGGTTGCTGGTGAGCATCAATCACTATACCCGACATTGCTGTATGTGGTTACCAGGGATGAAACTTGGGATCTTGCACTTACAAGGCAGGCACTACTACCATTGAGCTAAATCCCTAGCTCATAGGATGTACTTTTATTCATGTCAGATCCAGAAAATATTCAAGCTTATAAGAAACTGAATGAACTGTACTCTTAAGTTTCTATGAGAACTTCAACAATAAGTCATGTTTTATGCTATAACCTTTGATAAATTAGCTACTACCATTAGGTTTTACACATTATTTTAGCCAAAATACTTTCTTCAACATGAATCTATGTAGTACCACTAAAGTTATTATTTTTGTCACTTATTACTGAGAAATATTTGATTTGCAATTAGAACTGTAGCAGAAATGGTAGTCCAATTTAGACATGGTATAACATTTTAAAGTTCACCTTGTTCTTATTTTTAACTTTATATGATTATTCAAGGTAATGTTATTAACTTCAGCAAAATATACTGTCATTTAACTATGAAAAATAATGACTGAATCTATACTATATTCCCCAAATTATGCACTATGCCAGGATAATAACACTGATAGAAAGCTGCTAGAATACACCTTCATATGGAATTTATTTTCTACTATGTCCAATACATGTTTGTTATCTCTATAGTCTCAGTTTGAGTTGACAATAGTTTTAAAACTCTCTATCAAGATCAAAGTCATCAATATAACTAATAATTTAAATAGCTGGCATTAGTTTTGATTTTCCTTCCATTAGTTCAAGTTAGTTTCCCTGTATCCCATTAATGATATCTCAGAAGTATCTCTCATTTTCAGACAATGCTTTACTTCAAATTTTTACCACCTCTTACCTGACAATTATATTAGAACTGTAATTACTTCTCCATCTAGCTGTGTTCCTCTGCACAATGCATTTTCAGCCTGTCAGGAAGAAAAATAAACAAGCACATAATATTTTCTGAACACAATCCTCTATGTTTCACTTGTTTATGAATCTGTGATTCAATGTAAAATATTTGTGCATTATAATGTACAAAGTAAACATAACTTCTGTCTTTACCCTAATTCTCTAACACCATACCCTATTTTCCAGGGCTGTTTTATTCCCAAATTAGAGCATATGCTTTAGCTATATTAAGTTACAATTTGTGCTACTCAACTTTCCATCACCATAAAAATATCCAAAACAATCAGTTTATAAAGAGAAAACATTAATTTAGTAACACAGCTGAGAGATTTGTCTCCAGTGCACTGGCTCCGTTCCTTTGGGTCAGTCGTGAGGGCAGCATGTCAAATGCTCACAGTACAGGAAAATCACTCACCCTCTGTCTGGGAAGGAGGAAGCCAGGATCCCAAACTCTCCCTCCAGCCGATGCTCCTGTAGACCTCCCACCAGTTCAAACCTCTTCCAATTTCTACCATGCTCAGTGGTACCAAATTGGAGACAAAGCTTTTGAAGGCTGGGCTTTGGGAGACACTCAAGATGCAAACTGCAATATTCCACCCCTGGTTTCCAAAGACTTGTATACACTTGATAATATGAAGCACGTTTATTTTTATCTAATGTGCCAACATCTTGATTTGGTACTACTCAAAAATCTCGGTTATCCAGAGTTTTCCCTGAAGCTCATAGAAAACTCATCTGTGAGAATCTATACAGCTAAACCAAACAAAGTAAAACAAAGCAAAGCAAAATAAAAAATGATGTACTTCCAAAATATATTCCATGGTACAAGGGTGGGGCAAGTACAAGTAAAATTTTCCTTTTCTAAAGTAAAGAATATGGTTATAGAAAGGACTAAAACTCTACTTGGGCAAACACTGCAACCTCTTTCTCTGTGCTTGGCAGAAGAGCAAGACATGGGCTTCTAATATTCTGTTCAGCCTGTTGTTTACAGGTTTGTTGGCAGTACCCAACAGGGCCTGCCTCTAGGACAGGTTTTATGTACGGACTCAGCTTTCCTGGGCAGGGACTCCACATTCTTAACATTGCTGCCTTCCTGAAGCCTGTAGAGCTTCTTTAGTTTCTCTCTTACATTTGCATGTATCGCTGTCTTAAGAGTTGGATGCAGAACTTGGGCTCGGTTTGATCTCCAAAACTTTCCTCAGACATTTCAGTGGAATCCCAAAACCCTCATACTTCTTTCAGCTCCATGTGTGCAAAGTAAACATGAATCAGAGCAGGGCAACTGCTGTGTGAAGTGTACCTGGGTCTCGCTGACTGCTCCAGTAGCCACATGCATGTCTTGGCAGAGGCTGAGGAAACATGCCTGGGTGATCTGGGGTATGCAGGGGTTCCCTTCTCCAGGGAATCTCTGAAGCAAATGTCTGTTTCTGTGTCTCTTTCTCTGGGAATGCTTGAGACCTTGATTCTTAAAGAAGCTCCAGGTTGTTTCCTAGTGTCCTGGCAAAAAGCCTTTGACCTCTATTGGCACTAATATCTTCAGCAACCCTATTCTCCCGGTCTGTACCTTACACACAATTTTTTTCTGGACAAACAGCAAGTTTTAGAAATATTTCTATTTTTTTTTTTCCTTCTGAATTCTCACGGTAAATTTCTCACGAAATTCGAGCAATATCCATAGTACAGCCTGGGTGCTGTTCCCTGCTTTAAAATTTCTTCCAATAGGGCCGGGGAATTAGCTCAGTGGTTCCAGTGCCTGTCTTGCAAATGCAAGGACCCAAGTTCAATCCCCGGTAACCACATACAATACTGGGTGTGGAGACTCATGCCCAGCAGAAACCAGTACCACATACCACAGTGCCAGGCATGGTGGCTCACACCTGTAATCCCAGCACTCGGGAGGCAGAGGCAGGAGGATTGCTGTGATGTGAGTTTGAGGCTGAGCACAGGGCCAGCCTGAACCACAAAGCAAGACCTTGACCCTAAATAAATAAATAAATAAATAAATAAAAATAAATAAAATTTCTTCCAATAGATAAACTAGTCATTCACCCTAAAGTTCTCACAGTATGGGTATGAAAAGGGTATGGACAAAATGTGGTTAAATTCTTTGCCAAGCAGGACCAACAATGGCACCTGGTAGAGTTTGTTCCAGTATGTACATTTCCTCAGAAATTATGTTCATATATCCACCACTGTCTACTGTTATCACTTTCTCATCTCTTTTCTCACAAGGTGTGCATCAGATATTCTAGCTCTCCTCTGGCTTGAGCTCCTAACATTTTCCAAACTCTTCAAATGAGCCAAGTGCAGAAATATTTTACTGTCCTCTGGAAAACCATGAGGATGCTTCCTCCCAGCAGTGAGTTTCTGTGTCAGCTCCCACGTGATCAGCTTAGGATGAACACAAAGGCTTAGTTAGGCTCACAGTTTAAGAGTTTTCAGTCCAGCACAGCAAAGGAACAGGACAGTGCAAAATGACTTCTGTTTTGGGCAAGAAGCCAAAGAGACAGAGACAGACTGGGGATTCTCGCTACCCTAAAGGTACATCTCCAGTGACCTGAGGTGCACTCATTAGCCAGGCCCCATCTGCTAGATTTTAGCCACCTCTCAGCAGTGCAATCAAGTTTGTAACACATAGGCCTTTAGGGTTACCCAAGATCTACATGAAACCACATATTGTTTATAGTTATCGAAATTATTCATTGTTCTATATGTATACCACTCAGAAATAATAACAGAATATCTTCATAATTGAGAGATGTCATTTCACCTTGTGTTCCATTTATTTATCTTTTACCCATGGTCCATATTCTCAAAGTTAAAGGTGCTCAGCTTCATGTATAGCATAAAAATAGTTTGATGGTTTACTGACTATTTATTGGGTGTTTATAATTAAATTAAATGGTATGATTGGTACTACAGAAAGAAATCTTTATACTTGTAGGTTATATATCAATAATTTTAAACTAGTTAGTAAATGTCTACTTTGAGTTAAGCACTGTTTCAAGCACTGGTGAAATTGTCATGGACATTCTAGATAAGATGGTGAGTTTCACGTGTCAGCAGAGGACAAATAATATTTGAAACTTTGGAAGAAATAAATACTTCTTTCAGTTCATTCATAGGTAGGAAGAATCATAATATTTTAATTGCTATAGAAGAAATTAAAATAGGATAACAAAATATACCAACCAGAATATCAAAGATCTTGTTTTCTTTTATACATAAAATTTTAAAAATACATGTGAAACAAGGAGATGATAGGAAATTAGATGGAATTAATAGACTTATTAACAAAAGAGGGAGCAGTAGCATGATAGTTACTGGAAGAGAACAAAGTGATGTTTAAAAGGATTTCCCTGGGAGATGACATTTTAGCAGATTACCAGCCACAGACACACACATTAAAAAAAAAAAAAAAAGAGAGAGAGAGAGAAAAGGTCATTTAACTAGATAAAGATGCATACACTAAAATATAAAATTATTGGGTTTGATTAAATTAGAGCAAGAAGGAAGAGTAGAAATAGTAATAGAAGAAGGAGGTCAAAGACAGAGGTCAAGAGTGAGAATGAAGAAGCAGAGAACTGTCACTGAAACTGGATTCTACTGACTTTTTAGCACAATGGACAAAGACAAAGCCCAAATCATGAAGGGCCATGAACAGTCTCAGATTGGAAATGGACTTCAGGTGTACCATAATAGCACATTTAAAAGGTATTAAATGGAAAACAACATAGTCTTTCATTAGCATAACACATCTCTGTTTTGTAACTCAGCCTGAGACTGGGCTCATTATTTCTCCACCTAGATTTTCTCTCCTACACAATAATTCTTGTGTGTGCAGCATCTGGTACACTCCACAGATGCCCACTTCAATCTAGGCAATGGGTGGAAGTGACAATGCATGCAGCCTCAAATGCTTTAAAATTCAGACGATTTTATATTGTTAATTATAGCCTTAACAAAAACTAATAGTATTTTATATAAAAAGCATTTCTTTTCCAAGAGAGTTAAATAAATTCCAAAATTGCAATAACTGCGAAAGTGCTTCATAATTTCCAGTTCAAGTGTAATTTGGCTAATTTTATCTACTATAATTTTGAAAAAATACCAACAATACAAAAGAGACAAAGCAAAACAAAATATTTAGAATCAGAAATATTTATTCACTAATTACATTTAAAACAAGACTTTTTGAAAACACTAACAGCCCTTCTTTTTGTAAAATTGATATCTATTGAATTCTTTAAAGCATTTCTGTTCTTTTAGAACATTAAACAATCTCCTAATTATTTCCCTTTTACATAATGAGTAGTTAGCATGTTATTTATATAATATATTGATTTATAAATTGAGTTATTTTTGAATATTTTGTGTTGACACCTATCAATATAGTCAGGAAAAATAATAGCCTAGAATAACTAGTCAATGAAGAGCTAGGAGAGCTACAAATTTTGTTCAGCGCATTCCCACTTAGAGGCCAGTCTTGTCTGAAATGACCTTGCAGCACATGATTTGGAGAGATTTCAAATCTTGCTTCCAAAGCAGATCTGATCATTGTGGTTTTATTTATTTTTGCCAAAGCCTAGCAGTTGGACACAGGGCTGTTTGCTGCAGTAGTGAAAAATCAATATGATTACCTCTTTGCCACAGGGCTACATCTAACTACAATATCCTGGCTACACGTATAAGCATCACTCACAGATAATACTGCAGTGCAGGGAGGAGCTGAATAAGAACAAATAACACTGACATTTCTACTCACAAAAAAGTTACAGATGGCATTATGATTTAACACAGACTGCATTAAAATGAAAGATTATGGTTATCCTGGTGGCATTAAAGTAGAAACCAGCTTGTTTATGCTGCTATTTGAGAGCAGATTGAATATATTTGACCAAAAGAAGGATGGCTTAGCTTGCATAAAAACTAAGAATGTTACATATTTTCTTAGGTTTTCTGTAATATTCTTGAAATAAATCATCACCTCCTATCACTTTCTTTATGTGTTCAGTTAAAATGGCTTTTCTGTAAAATAAGATCTTAGATGATATTGAAATATAAGCATCAACATTTAGAGATGGGAAACCAGATTTCTTGATCTGCAATTTTGGAATTAATGATTTGGGGAAAATGAAGAAAAGAAGAAAAGTATTTAAATTAAATAAAATCATATTCTTAATACCCTTAAGAGAATGAAAAGCTTGCCTGTATGAATAATTACAAAATTTATAAACTAGAAGTATTCACATGGGTATCATCCACATTTATATAGCTATGCATTCTGTATAAATTGTATTTCAAAGTAAACATTCTAGCCAATCATTTAATTTTAAAAGATATTAATTTCAGGATTTACCCATGTCCTAAAACAAAACAGCAAAAGTTTAATTTATATTTCTGCTCATGTTTTTCTTAAGCTTAATTTCTCTAATTTGATGAGGAAATAAAATATTAAAATTACAATTTTAGCCAGGAATGGTGGCTCACACCCATAAACCCAGCAATCAGGAGGCAGAGGCAGGAAGATGCTACAAGTTCAAGGACTGCCTGGATTATACAGTAAGTTCAAGGCCAGTTTGAACTGTAAAACAAAAACCTGTCTCAAAAAACTAAACAGAAAAAATAATAATAAAGAAAGAAAATTTTACTTGGGAATGTCAATAAGCTAAAAGAGACTATTTGTTCTCTTCAATTTTGGTATTTTATTATGTAGACTGTACTGCCAGACAAATTATTATGTAAACACCAAAATGACTTAGCAAAAGTAGTCTCCATTTCAACCAGGGCCTTGCTCTCAGTGATTTGGACATTGATTCTGGCTGTTTTGTGTATAAAACTACTTAGAAAGTATGTAACAAACTCAGCCCAACCTTCATATTACAAATGGGGGGAAAAATTGTAAATCTGTAGGCTTAGTGATCTAAACTAAATATACGACTCAGAGCAGGTGGCTATGCATATTTACACAAACTCATCCTGAGCTTTTAAAAATATTTATTCACTTAAGATATCAAACTGTATTAAAATAATGACATTCTTTAGTCAAGGAAATAGCGGAGTTCTTCTACCATGAAATACTTAGCTGAGTGTTTATATTTAATCAATTGATATCAGTTATGTACCAACAATAGGTAGAAAATTTGCAACACTTTATAACTGAAGGGCAGAAACTGATTCATTTCTTTTAGGAAGACCAGGAGAATAGTTCTGGCCAGCAGTAAATGAATTTTAACTCCAGGATGTACTACGTAAACATAAACAATCTGACTGGAGTAAAGACTGCATGACTTCCCTTCGAGCTTCAAGTGAATTAGTACTCACAGGCCCAGGTTTCAGGGTACTCAAGTGTACAGTTGTTACTACTTACCAGTGTACTTTAATATGCCAGCACCAAAGTCCATGGTGCATGAACTTAACTAAGAGGTGTATATAGTACAGCGTTTGACAAATATAGAGTTCGCCTAAAAAAAAAAAAAAAGTATTCACACTTCAGAAAAGGACAAAGTATTACAATGTCTTTTCAATAGATGATGTTATCCACACATGACAGACCCTAGAAGATGTCACATATCACAGAAAACCCTAACTCTGCCAATGCTTTGAAAAGAAATTGAAAAATACATCTGCAGCAATCTCATAACCAAGGGTACACAAAACATCAGTTTATCATACTAATAATAATGTCTGGAAGGTAATAGCCACCAGTCAGAGTATCTCTTGTGGTGGTAGAGCCCTTAAGTAACTTGTATTCATCCCATGAGGACTCTGTATATTTAGTATTACATACTTAAATAAGTATTTCCCAAAGTGTGTATAATCTACAAAATTTCACTGCCCTAATAATCCTTTTTATTCTACTTCTCTATCTACCTAGATAGATAGATATAAATGTACATATCAATTTTGATGTCTACTGATATTTTGAGTGTGCTTTATTTTCATTTCCAGAATTTTACATATTTGGAATAATACACCATGAAAGCTTTCATGATTAATATCTTTCACTTAATAATATACATTTAAGTTTCTTTCATGTGGATTTTGTGCGTATATAGAAAGTTAAAATTTAAAATATTAAATCATATACTATATATCACATTTCACTTATTTACTAAAGAATATCATGGTTATTTCCAAGCTTAGTGGTAGAGATTAATAAATATACTATACACACTCCTCTAAGGTTTTTTTTTTAATTTTTAAATTTTTATTGGTACATTACATATACGCATCATGATTGCACTCCATAATGAGGATTTGTACCAGTATAAGACACAACTTAATTCTCATTTTTCCCATAGCCCTACCCACCCTACCCATCCCCCCATATACATAAAATTTGTTTCCTTACTTTTTTGTTACAATCTCATCATTTTTCCCCCTTCACCATATTTTACATTGAGCATTTTCTATTTCACAATATATAACATACAATTCTAAGACTCATTTACATCTTCATTTTCTCATACCAGAGAAAAGATGTAATATGTACCTATCTGTGCCCTATTTATTTCACTTATGAGGATATCCTCAAGGTATGTCCATTTAAGTAGAAATTATTCAAATTTATCATTTTTTATGGCAGAATGATACTCCATTCTGTAGAAGAACCACAGCTTTTTTATCCAGTCTCCACTTGATGGACACTTGGGTTGTTTCCAAGATGTAGCAATCACAAATTGGGCTGCTATAAACATGGATGCACATATGTCACTGTGATATGAGTCTTTTAATTCTTGTGTGTATATACCTAGCAGGGCAATGGCCAGGTCAAATGGGACCTCCAATCCTAGCTTTTTGAGGAATCTCCAAACAGATCTCCACAGGGGTTGTACGAGTCTACAGTCCCACCAACAGTGGAGAAGGGTTCCTTCTTCTCCGAAGCCTCACCAACATTTGCCGTTGGCTGAATCTGAAATGGCAGCCATTCTATGTGGAGTGAGATGAAATCTCAGTGTTGTTTTCATCTGCATCTCTCGAATGACTAATGATGTTGAGCATTTCTTCATATGCTTCTTAGCTGCTCTTACTTCTTCCTCTGAAAAATATCTGTTCATTTCAGATGCCCATTTTTGAATTGAGTCATTAAATTTGGGTGGGCTGATTTTTTTTGAACTCTTTATATACTCTAGATAGTAGCCCTTTATCTGAGGAACAGCTGGTAAAGATTTTTTCCTACATTGCTGGTTGCCTTTTTGCACTGTTGGTGGTTTCCTTTGCTGTGCAGAAGCTTTTTAAAAGAATGAGGTCCCATTTGTTGATTTCCTCAGCCAATAGCCTCTAACAAATGGTGCTGGAAAAACTGGGCTTTAACTTGCCAAAGACTAAAACTTGATCTAACACTTTCACCATGTACCAAGCTAAAATCAAAGTGGATAAGAGACCTAGATATTAAAACAGACACTCTAAACCTACTGCAAAACAGGTTAGGTAAAACCCTCTAAGGTTTTTATTTTGGAAGTGTTTCAGTTTTTACTTTAATGGATAGTAAGAAGGAATGGGATTGGTAGGTCATGAGGTAAAAATCCCTTTAACTCTGGGTGAAAATGCCAAACCATCCTTCAGTGCAACTATACAATTTGCACTCTGATAGCCAAAGAAAATCCAATGCAGTTTTATATCTTCTTTAGTATTTTGTCTTGCCATTTTTTTGAACTGCTACACTTCTAATAAATCCACAGTAATGCCTCCTTGTAGTTTCCTTTCCACTTCCCTATTCAAGTATGATCTTGGGTATATTTTTCATGGACATTTCCTTCTTTACTTATTTAGTATCTGTGTCTCTTATTTGGTAAAGTACGTGTCTGGATTATTGGCAATTTTCTCCGTTTTGTAATTGTGAAGATTTACTTGAGGTCTTTGCAGTGAGCTATATTCCTACCCCTATTTTATTCTTATTTTTAAAACTAATTCTCACTAAATTACTGAGAAGCCAAGCTAAGCTCAGACTGGAGATCCTCAGTCATAAGTCTATCAGGACAATGGGAATTACAAACTTCACCTCAAGTGGGGGTGACTACAATTTCTTTTTTTAATCAGATTATTTGTACTTTAATTGTTCAGTTTGAGTCCTTATAAATACATCAGAAAAGTCAAATATGTTGTATGTGAATGTTTTCTTCAATCTTTAATTTGCCTTTTTCTCATGACAGTGCCAAAACTTTGTGTAATTAAGGACCAGTTTTTTTAATTACATCTTCCATCAATCATGTCTATTATTGTTTCTAAGTCATTTTGAATACCAAAGTCATTTGGATTTGATTCTATGTAATCTTCCAGGAGATTTATAGGTTTACATTTTCTATTTAGGTTTATAACCAATTTTGAAGTAAATTTTGTGTGCTGATATGCATTTGTTCCAGAGCTATTTATTGAAATTAGCATTTTATTTCTTCACTGGATTGACTTTGAACTTTACTAAGGACTCATAGACTTTTTTCTTATGTGGATCTATTTCTTAACACTGTATTCTGCTTTGCTTTACCATAGAAGCATTGCAATGATTCCAAAAGACAAGAGTAAGTTTTGCATGTCAAGCTTATAATCAGTTTTCATGATGTTTACAAACTAACACGGTAAATTTTGAGTGACACTGAATTGAAATGATGAAATCTGAAGAAAAAATGATATCCAGACAGTATTAAGTTTCAGAAGATGAATTATGTCAGAGCTTATTTGTTTAATGTCATTTATTAAAATTTTATAGATTTTTTATGAGGGCTGAAAATATCTTTTGGAGATAAATATATGGGATTGCATTATATATTAAAATTCTGCTTATTCATTTTACTTTTATAGAAAAAGGAATGACTTGTGAACATTAGCTTTCTATTCACAACTGTGGAATAATACTTCACAAAATAGAGGGATTTGGTCAGTTATTCTGAGTTTTGTGCAAAGATAATCATGTTATGTGCATACAAGTTGCATTTCTTCCTACAATTTTTGAAAAATAATTTTCTTGTGATGTTGAACTAAAAAAGAGTTATTTGAAAGTAGTAATAGGAGATATTCTTACTTTCTCATCTTAGAAATAAAAATTTCTCAATATTAAGTATGACATGAATTCTTTTTAAAAATTTTCATGTGAGATTGAGAAAGTTCTCGATTCTGAAACTTGAGTTTTTCAGTCATTAGAGTGCTGAATTGCTCTGAAATCATTTTAAGCATCTACTAATAAGACTGACTTTGTGTTTATTTTTCCTCTTTTCTCTTTCTCTCTTTTGGCTGGATTACAAATGCTGTCAGATTATCAAATACTGAAACAGCCTTGCATATTTGGAGAAAACTCTTCTGATTCATGGTGTATAATTCTTTTTCACATTTTGGTGGATTTATTACAATTTCCATGAAAATTTTTGAGTCTGTATTCTTGTGAGATACTTATCTACCATTTTATTTCGTACAGAGTCTGATTTATTTTGGAAATAGGAGGAGGCTAGTTATGGAAAGACGTAGCTGTCTCTGCTTCTGTACTACAAAAGACACGGATTTAATTAATGAAATTTGTCGTAGATACTTAATTGACCAAGGAACTCTTCAAAGCACACTATTTTTTCTTTACTTCAAATCTATAAACATTTCTTCAATAGACATAAACCAAATTAGGTCAACTATTTCTTGCTGTGTAAATGTTGGAAGCTTATGCTTAAACAAATCGATTCATTATCTATGTTATGGGCCTATGATTGATTGCATTATTTGCTGTTTTATTTTTTTAACTGAATTATTTACTGGTGCATTTTTTATACACATCACAATCACACTCAAAATTGGGAATTTGTATTAGTATACGACATGAGTTTATCCTCATTTTTATCCATTTCCCTACCCCATTTTTTTTTTTTTAAGATAGGGTTTCACTTTGTAGTTTAGGCTGTCCTGAACTCAGCCTTGAATTCAGCAATCCTCCTACCTCTGCTTCCAAGTCCTGGGATTACAGATGTGAGGCATCACACCCAGCTGTGGTATGTGGTACTGTCTGCTGTTGGGCTTGAGTGACCATGCCTGACACTGTTATGTGGATACCTGAGATGGAAGCCAGGACTATGTGTTTGCAAGGCAGGCACCAGAACCACTGAGCTAAATCCCCGGCCCTATATCTCTTTTTTTTTTCATATAAGATTATGTTTTCTCTTTCTCCTCATTACTTTCCCCTATTTCTCTTTGAATATTTTTTATTTAATAAAATCTATCATACATTCTAGAAGTCATCTAAATCTTCAGGTTCTCATACCAGAGAAAAGATACAGTACTTGCATACCTGTGACCTATTTATTTCATTTACAAGTGTATCCTGGGTATGTCCACTTGAGTATAATAATTTAAATTTCTCTTTCTTTATGGTGGAATAATACTCCATTTTATTTAAAACACACACATACACACACACACACACACACACACACACACACACACACACCTTTATCTACTCTAGAGTTGATGGGTATTTGTTTCCAAGATTTAGCTATCACAAACTGAGCTGCTATGACATGGGTATACATAGGTCGCTATAAGATACTTTTAATTCTTGTGTGTATATTCCAAGCAGGGGGCTAGTAGGGTCAAATGGGACCTCCAATCTTAGGTTTTTTGAGGAATCTCCACATTAATCTCCTCAATAGGAGTACCAGTCTACATTCCTACCAACAGTGGAAAAGGGTTCTTTCCTCCCAGCAGCCTTGCCAGCTTTATTGCTGGTCAATTTTGAGTTAGCAGCCATTCTTTGTGGAGTGAGATGAACTCTCACGTATTATTTTCAATTGCATCTCTCAAATGACCAGTGATGTAGAGTATTTCTTAATATGCTTCTTGGCTGCTTCTTCTTCTTCCTCTGAAAAGAATCTGCTTATTTCAGATGCCCATTTTTGAAATGGGTTTTTTAATTTGGGGAGATTATTTTTCAAAGCTCTTTATATATTCTAGATAGTAGCCCTTTGTCTGAGGAACGGATAGTACAGATTTATTTTTCCATATGGTTGGTTGTTTTTTTAGTTCTGCAGCTGGCTTCTTTTGCTGTGCAGAAGCTTTGCAATAGGATGAGATCCCATTTGTTGATTTTTGCCTCTAGTTCTCATGGTATAGAAATCTTGTCAATAAAGTCTTCCCCTAAGCTAGTGTCTCCAAGAGTTTTACCTATCTTGTTTTACAGCAGGTTTAGTATTTCTGCTATAATTTTTAGGTCTCTAAGCCACTCTGATTTCAGTTTACTATACAGTGAAAAAGACCTGGTCAAGCTTTAGTCTCTGGCAGGTTCAAGCCCAATTTGCTAGCATCTTTTGTTGAAGATGCTATCTTTTCTCCATTGTGTACATTCGGCTTCTCTGTCAAAGATGAGGTGGTTTAGGGTATCTGTAGTTGTTTCTGCATCTTGTAATCTATTGCACTGGTCCTTAGGTCTGTTACTTTGCCAGTACCATGTCATCTTTAATCACTGTGGCTTTGTAGTATAGTTTCAAGTTGAGGCTTGTAACACTCCCCCACTATGTCCTTATTGCTTAGGATTGCTTTTCCTATTCTAGGTCTTTTGTGGTTTCAGATGAGTTTTTGGATTATTTTTTTCTAGATTTGTGAAGCATGATGTTGGATCTCAAGCAGAATTTCATTAAATCTATATAATAGCTGTGGGACTATAGCCATTTGACAGTGTTGGTTGTTCCTACCCATGAACAAGATATGTCTTTCCATTTTCTGATATTCTCTCCAATCATTTTTAGAGTGCTGTAGTTTTCAGAGTAAAACACTTCCACCTCCTTTGTTAGATTGATTCCTAAATATTTCAATTTTTGGATGTCATTGTGAAAGGTCTTGACTCCCCAATTTCTCTCTCAATGAGTCTTTTTTTGTGTGTGTATACAAAGGCTACTGATTTTTGAGCACTGACCCTGCATCCACCTACACTACTAAATTTGGCAATTAAGTCTAGCAGTCTTTTGGTTGAGTGTTTAGGATCTTCTATATAGGGTATCATGTCATCTGCAAATAATGACAGTTTAACCTCTTCTTTTCCTATCTTTATTCCTTTTATTTCCTTCTCTTGTCTTATTGCTGTGGCTAATGTTTCCAGGACTATATTGAATAGGGGTGGTGAGAATGGACATCTTTGTCTTGTTCCTGATCTTAGTATGAAAGGTTTCAGTTTTTGACCATTCAGAATGATGATGGCTGTTGGGTTCTCATAAACATCTTTTATTATTTTGAAAGAAAGTCCTACATGGACTTTCCAATTTTCTATACAGTCTTGATTTTGAATAGGTGTTGGACTTTGTCAAATGCTTTGTTTGCATCTATTTTTTGTCCAAGTCTGTGTACATTTATTGATTTACATATGTTGATATTGGGGTGTGTGATGTTTTTATATCTTAACTCTGGAAGTTCATATTTCTCTAGGAATCTATCCATTTCTTCCATGTTTTCCATCTCTTTGGAGTAAAAATTTTCAAAGTAAGTATTTATTATCCTCTAGACTTCCACAGAATTTATGGTAATTTCCCTCTTTTCATTCCTGATTTGCTATTCTTATTTTAATTTGCGTGGGTCCTATAATGATGCTCA
Source organism: Petromus typicus (assembly GCA_004026965.1). NCBI lineage: Eukaryota > Metazoa > Chordata > Mammalia > Rodentia > Petromuridae > Petromus > Petromus typicus. Next base: position 93,632 of record PVIR01000718.1, on the reverse strand, counting down.
CTTTTTCACTTCAGATATCAGTAATTTGAAGCTTGTTCATGTTTTCTTAGTTCTGGTTAGAGACTTACACACGTCATTGAGCCTTTTAAAGAACTACCTTCTAAAATGATTTTATCTATTTTCTACTTATCTCATTAATTTCTACTCTATTGGTATTTTCTTTATTTTAATATAATGGTCTTCTGAAAAATTACAAGTTAGCATTTAAAAACAATCTGACCGAATGTAAATCATCTGACTACATATAACTACTCATTTTATAGCATTTTTTGAAACATCTATTAGCGCTCAAATCATTAATTTTATCTCTCCTGCTATAAAAAAGCATAATTTCTTAATGGATATAGAAGTATAGATACATAGATGAGAAAAACTTTTGATTTTGATAATCTAGATATCAATAATGAATGTGAGTTAAAGCATAACAAGTAAGGTATGAGGCTTTTCTCTCAACAGGCCTATAAGCAAATATGTGTAGGTGGGGGGAGATTTTTGTGCTTATGATGTAGATGCAAACACTGTAACATTTGTAGGCGATGAATTTGGGCTCTTGTCATATCAACGTATTAAAGTATATATTTTAATTCTGGAGTTTATTAAATAATCATTAGAGAAGATATCTCTTGCTTTTTAAGTAGTCAAGCTATTTTACTTGTCTTTTATTGATATAATTTAAGAAAATAAGGAATAATAATATTTAACAGCTTCTAATATAAGTACTATTGTAATCCTGAATTCTAAGAGCAGTAAAATTTTAACTCCTTGAAATCCTGTAATTTTTATGAGAAAATCCCTATTGTTCTTTAAATTGCATCTCAAGAGGATAAAATATATCCTCAAAATTCTCTGTAAGTATTGGCAAACAAACTATTATTGTATTAAAATCACACATTAATCCTATAATTCAAGCTCTCACCATTCCGAAAAGTGTAGAATTACTTATACCACCTCTCAACAGGTAATTTTGTCATACAATGACTCTTTTTAAGTTTAGCAAACATTATGAAGTACTGTTAAGAAAAACAGATGACATAGCTCAGATATCCAAAGGCAACTGCACAGAGCTATGCAGTCACAATTTAACTTTTCCTCATTTTGCTGAAATAGTTTCTCCGACCAGAGCAAAGCACAAACCTAAGTTTTATGCCACAGTTAGCCTGATTTAGCACATAAACTATAATCATCTATTAAAAATTAAATTGTTCTGTCTTAAATACCTGTATATAGTAAACAATCATAAGAGCAAAAACAATTTACATTTGCAGTTTATATATTTCACTACAACTTCTTGGATGGACGTTTCTTAAAATTTTGTGTTCAAGGTTTCCTCTTTTGCAAACTGCATTTTAATATATAAAAACAAACTATGTTTCACTTTTGTTTTGTAGAAGTTAGACTCAAATTCAGAGGCCCACACATGCCAAGCAAGTACTCTATCACTGAGTACCTCTGAAATCTTTAAAATAAACTATAATTTTTCTAAGTAAATTTTATTTCGTTTTTGACAGTACTTACGCCGCTATGGGATTTTGTATTTTTTTCTTTTCTTTTCTTTTGAGAGAGGGTTTTGCTTTGTAGTTCAGGCTGGCCCTGAACTCATACGTAGCCCAACCCAGCCTCAAATTCACAGTAGTCTTCCTGCCTCTGCCTCCCCAGGGCTGGGATTATAGGCATGAGTCAGCACACTTTCTACTGTGGTACGTGGTTCTGACTGCTTGTGGGCATGAGTCATCATGCCATTGTATGTGGTTAGTGGACTGAACTGGGGATGTTGAGCTTGCAGGACAGGCACTGGAACCATTGAGCTAAATACCCAACCCTATGATACTGGTTTTTAGTTATCCCTACTTCCTGTACTGATATTTTCTCATTGCCACATGGTTTTATTAAAATTAGTTTTTCAATTTATGGGTATATAAAAATTATTTGGTGCTTTTATACTTAAATACTGATGTAATACCCATCATTTTCCTTTGCTAGTATTTACGCTATTATAAATAATGGGTATTAGTATAAAAATAGTACTTTAATGTTACAAAACAATATGGCCAGGAATACTACTTAGTATCTGTGAAAAAAAAAATGGTGGCTATCAGGATAAGATTAAACAACTCAGTTTGAAGGAAAGAGTGTGTGGAGATGCTTTACTCATGAAGGAACACTTCAGTATCTCTGGAAATTAAATAAAATCAGAAAAATAAAAATGTACAAAAAGATATGTAATATTCTTGACTATTTTAGCCACTAGACTTTTACATTTGGGCTGTTAAAATTTATCATTATGCCAGGAGATTCAAGAAGGAAAATGAGCCAAGAGTATATATCTCAGCCTTCTAGAAAAATGTACAACCAAATCCAAACCTCTAACGACAGGCTGCATACTGAACATATTCATAGTATTTCTATTCTTAGAAGTTACATGTAATTAACTATAAAACGCTTCTTGCAACATGTACTTTTTGTGTAGACTTTTTATTTGTAAATAAAGCTGGGATGAATGGAGTTATGTGGGAACATGTGGCTGTAAAATGTTACATAAACTATATACTTAATGGGTTATAAGATGGAGAGAGTTTATAACTAAAAGGGCTTTGTGTGTTCAGCAGACTCCAGGTGAATTACTTAGAAAAAATTTCTATCAGAAAGCATCTTAATATGGGGAAGCACAAATATTTTGTAGGGATAACATGGATGATTTTAGTGACTAAAGATTTCCCCAGCATTTTGTGGTTGCTTCTAACAAAAAAGTAACAATTGGAAAGATCTATAATTTGCATAAGCCAGAAATAATTTAGTTTTCTATATGAGTATCTCATATCAGCTATCTTCCTTAACTTGAACATGTTTCTACTACTGCAACCATTTTCTTCTGCTTTGGTATCATACACTTTAGAAATTGTATTATATTGCCTCTAGCAGTCTTTCACTACATTTCTTCATCATAGAATAGTCAAAGATATCTACATACAATATTTGTACTACCATCAAGATGATGGTAAATGTATAGAAAAATAAACGCAGTTACACTAAATTCTCATAAAACATAGAATGCTAGCTAATGCTGTAAAATATTTTATAAATTATTTAAGGAGAATGTCTACAAGTAGTTACTCATACAAAAAAGACAAGCACTATTTGTTCAGTCCAGGTATTATGAGAATAGATGCACAGACCTGAGGTAAATTTAGAATGGAATCAAGTGAAAGTCAGATTGTATTTTCACAATGTCTTCATATACAAAAATATGAACAGAATGGTATTTCTATGCAGCATTGTAATGTCTTCATTTGGAGTTTAAACATTGTAATATGTCTGCAAAATCCATTCATTCAGTTTATAAATATTGAGAAATGCCATATGATGCAGTGCTAGGCACATGAACACAAGTTCTGTGCCAATACCAAGTTCAGTGAAACAAATGAACCTATATGAACAAACAGACAGAGAGAAACAGGAAACTAGAAAAGAGGGAGAGAGAGAGACCTCGGACCAAACTCCTTTTGTACATGGTATGCAGTCCTACCTATATTTCAAAAGCATTTTTATCACAATCCATGAGTAACAGAAGGTAGTGAAAATTTAAAACGAAACATGAAATTAAGGTGTTATATTTTAAGTTTGAATTTCTAAAGATCTAGATTTTTGGTGGTGTTTGTTATGTAAGGCAATTTAATGGAATTTCCCAAAATATCAAGACTTTGCTGAACATTTTAATCAAAAAATTTTGAAAATAACTGTTTAAGTTTATTCATTTGTTATAAATATTTTAAAGAAATAATAAATCAAAAAAAAAAACTGTTCAAGTGAACACTTTAGGGGAATGAGAACTGTATAAAAAGAGGATATTAGCAAGACTCCACTAAGATCTGGATGCAAGAATATCAGAAAAAAAGGCCAGAGATTTAGGGAACAAACTAAAATAACAATCTTGTGGCTGATTATGTTTACAAATAAGGCTGGTGCAAACATTTGTACATGGGTTTGAAATGAATATAAATTTTGACTCCTCTGGGGCGAATTCCAGAAATTTAACTGATGGGTCATGTTCTTCTCGCATTCATTTTTTTTAACTGAAATCTTTATTGGTATATTACATATACACACAATTGCACTCCACAATGAGAAACTGTATCAGTATATGACACAACTTAATTTTCATTTTTTCCCATAACCCTACCCACCCTACCACCCCCCGTATACATAAACTTTGTTTCTTTTTGTTATAATCTCATTATTCACATTCATTTTTTTCAAATCAATTTGCTGACTGGTTTTCATAGTATCTATAACATTTCATATTCTCTCCAGCCACGTACAAGTGATCCAATATCTGTATTTATTTTTTGACATTAAACCATTTGTTAGTCCTGTAAAACATCCTATTATGCTTTCCATCTGCATTGCCCTAAAAGTTAATTATGTTGAATCTATTTTCAAGAGTTTTCTTGCCATCTAGACATCAACTTCAATGAAATGTTTGTGAATCAATTTTAATCACTTTCACATAGAATGTTTATTTTCTGTTGAGATGTTAGAAATTTCTACATTTTAGATACTTAACCTGTGTCTAATATATGATTTATAAATTATTTTTGAATACAGATTGTCTTAAAAATGCTGTAGGATCTCATTTGCTACAATTTTTACTAAGGACATTTGCACCCACAATCATGAGGAATATTGATTTGTAATGTTTCATACTGTATTTAATGTATGTATCACTAGAATCATGAAGTGTACTGGAAATGATCCATAGTCTTTTGATTTTTCAAGCATTTATGGGTAATAATTATGTTAAGGTTTTTTGTAAGTGCTCTGGAGATTTCTATTTAAATTACATGAACAAAAATATCTAATTTGAAACTTAATTTACAAATAAATTCATTTACTGATTGTAGCATTACTGAAATTATTTTTAGAAAGCACTGGTAGTGGTAGTTAGCATTTTTCATGTAGTGAGTCATTTCTCCTGTATAAGTTTTGATAATATTCCTTTGTTATGATATCAATGTTTACAAAGTTTGTATTAACATCTTTTATTTCACTGCTGGTATTTATAATTTGTAATATTTATATTCTTTTAAATTTGTTTCATTTTGTTTTATGGCTTTTTAACCTTTCAAGTATTTTTTTCATGTCTATTTAAACAGAGTGTGGATTCTAATATTGTTATGTCACATGTATTATGAATGTTAGATATTAATAGTTCCAATGAGATCGTCCATATCTTTGATTTTTGTTTTATCATCAAAAGTGCTAGAAAATATGTTTTTTGTTTTATTTGTGAATATATTTCCTCCTTAGAATTGTGTAACTTTTTTCACTGTTCCTTATCCCTTGGTTCAGAATGTACATGTCTGGGATTGTCATACATAGAATATTTAGTCAATGAAAAATATTCAGTATATTTGCTGATTTAGCTTTTCCAAAGTCTACCTGGCACGAAAATAAAATAGATACTATGTTCTCTCTTTTATTGGCATGATATATACCATTTTATCCATTCACTTTCAACCTAGATATGTATTTTAGAAGTGATTTTCTTAAAGATAGTATACTCTCATTCCATTGCTATTAATCCACTCTAATTACATGAAATAAGTGATACATCTTAACTATTTATATTCAATGCAACTCTTCATATGTGGAAGCCAATCAATTTCTACTTTTCTCTACAACATTTCTGTCCTATTCTACAATCTCTTTACAGAGGCCAAGTCAGGTGCTTCACTAGCATAGCACTTTCAGCCTAGGCTTCATAATATTGGCTCTAACAGTCCTCATTACCAATTTTGCTGTTGTTTGAATAAACAGTGAGTTTTTAAAAATCATGTCTTTATCTCTTAGAAGACTAGAAAGACTACACACTTCAGACTACCCTTTTAATCCCACTCACCTCCCCTTCCAGGAACACTATAGGAAGTGTGTATATAATGATGTCAGAAGTTTTCTATAACTGTATCTTTATTACACAGTACAATTTTATGTAAATCAATTTTTCTTATACCTATGATTCAAAATCTAGTAATATTTTAAGTACACTTGCTTCCTAAAATACTGAGAAAAAAATCTTACTCATTACTATGAAAATATCAACATTATACTAATCCTTAGAGAAGCAGTGACTATTCTGCTTTCTTTATGTTCAGTAGGAAGCTGTGTAATGCCTTCAGCACCAAGCACTTGTTTAACTGCATCAGAAGTTACTGTATTCAGCCAAATACTTTGGAGTAGATATTCCAAAATTAAAAAAAAAAAAAACACGTAAGAAAATAAATGATTTTGGCTTTATGTAAACATTAAAGTTCTATTATTTAACTAAGATCTTCGAGAAGGTGTGTGCCTTTGCCTCAGTGATAATATGCTTGGGGTTCTGAGTTGTATTTCAGTATCACACAAAAATGTAGGAATTATTTCTTGTCTCCTTATCTGAGTGCCATCATACCTGCCTGCCATCACAACTATGCAAAAGTGTGAGGCAACAGGACAGCAAACTGCAGACCAATCTAGGTAAGTGTGATACCGCATCCATCAGAAGGGAGAAGGGGCTGGAAGTGTAGCTTAGCAGAAGTGTATCCCAGGTTCAATCCCGAATAAAACAGGACAAAACTCAAAACCAAATTGAGACCAAAATCTGCAAGAAATGCTTCAGCATTCACCTTAACAGAGTTAAAAAAGGAAAAAGTCTAAGAGCATAGTTTGACAAATGGAATACTATAACTCTGTCAGACACTTTAATTTAGTACAATTATTTCTTTTTTCAAACTTTGGCTCTCATAGGTAATAGTTACATGATAAAATTTAATTGAAAGAGAAAAAATATAATATATAATATAACAAACATATGTATATATTTATATTATATATAATATAATATATAATAAATATATATTAAATAAATAATATTATAAATATATATTGAATAAATATATATTATAAATATACAATAAATATGATATATAATATAATTATATAAATATAAAATATAATATTCTTAAGTCTGAAATGTTGACATGTTAGAATTTTATAGTTTTTGTCTTTATAAGTTTTATCTAAAGAAAGGTTTTTTGAAGCATGACCAAGTGAACTAATTCTAAACCGATGTCCTCATGAAAATTGAAATTAAACAGATGACAAACATCATATAACATAGAGGAACAGAAGTTGTACAAGTATAGAAATCATCTGACATTAACTTTGGACATCAACAGATTGAAAAAGTAATGATAACCACATTGGTCATTCTAGGCAAAGGAGGATTTGTCAATGTAAGCTGTGACAATTGGCTCACAAGAATCTTTAAATATCCTCTTGACAAAAATACGCTATGGATGAAAGCACGAAATAGTTGGATTAAATTCAAACATTAATTATGTAGTTCTGGGCTGGAGATTAATTTGAATATATATTACAATACTTCATTTTAATCACAGTTACTGCCATACAATTGTCTTGGCATCTCATTTTAATAGGTTTCATGACAATGAAAATAAGCATTATAATGTGAGTTACTTTCTTTACGAAAATCATAAGAGTATTATTTCAACAACATGATATTAGAGTTGAATGCATTCTGAGAAATAATAATTACATCAGTCTGATGCAAAGGGGGATTTCTCAGCTGTTCTCCCCTTCAGTCACACAGGAAGATTTCCATACACCATCACAGTCCAGGTCTTTCCTCTGTCCCCCACACATTCCCCTTAGGGACAGCTGAAAAAATACTACCAAGCAGTACACTTAAAAGAAAAGTAATGAACATGGGCAGGTCTGTCTTTCAATAATCTCTAATCACACGAATAACTGACTCCAAGGAGTTAAAACACCAAACATTTATTACTTCACATAGATTTACAATGAAGGAATCCAAGACTGGCCTAGCTGAATTGGATTAGCCCAATATTTCTTATTCGGTTTTATTTAATAAATAAGAAAGGGCAATGTTCAATGTAAAGGTTGATTGAATGGACATTCTACTCCCAATTTCTCTCAAATGCCTTTGGCAATTTTCAGTTCTCTTCTACATACACTTCTCCACGTACTGCTCAAGGATGGCACTGGCTCCCCAATGAATGGAAGTAGAGAGCAGAGAGAGGGAGGGAGGTAAGAAAGAAGGAAGCAAAAGAGACTAAGAGAGAGAGAATATATCACAATCTCTTCCACATCCCATTGTCTCAGAGCAGAGAGCAATAGTGAAGGTGAGAATGAATTTTAGAAGGTGTCAATATGAGAGGGTAGGAATCATGGCCACCCATGTAAAGGCTGACAAATAGAGATGTGGTTCTGACACTGTTCACACAGCATTAACACACATTCCACAGGTCACAGGCACACTCCTCCTCAGCCTCTTCACTTCCACACCAAATGTAAATCCCAGAGTTCTGTGTGTTTGGTGAATGACTGATTTCAGTTGTACTAAAGTGTATCAATCAAGAGGAGCCAGCTGAAGATACGCATGCATTAAAGTCTGTGAAGATCTCAAATACAAATCTGCCATGTTCTTAGGATGTGTCATCCTTCTGGTAGACTGATGTGTAATAACCAAATAAGGTCATTCACTGATCTTCAGCTATGTACATAATTTCTTTTTAGTTTTGTCTTGCAGACATGACTGAATCATTTGTCACACATTTGAACTCAATCTTCAGTCCCTCCTTCATTCCTGGAAGCTGGACTGCTATCACTAATAGATCTAATCTTCTAGTCACGCTAGTGGCCTTTCTGGCATGGTTCACATACTGAACCTCTTTATAACTATTTATGGGATAGTGCCAAGGTTTTGAATATTATCTCTCAGGAGCTCAGGACCCAAGGCAGAGGAATTTTTAACATTGCCTTACCTTTTTCTTACTGTTTTCCTGCAGAACGAAACCATTTCTCTGTAATATGAACCACAGAGCAGACGGCACTATGTTGAGATGCAGGGTGCTCACTTTGAGGAGGGACAATCTAATTTCCCTGTATGATATACACTGGCGTGTATTCTTGCTAAAACGTTGGGAAAAAAGCTGCATGATAAAATCTGTGTGGAGGGCCGGGGAGTTAGCTCAGTGGTTCCGGCGCCTGTCTCGCAAGCGCAAGGGCCCGGGTTCGATTCCCCGGTAACCACATAACAATACTGGGTGTGGAGACCCACACCCAGCAGCAACCAGTACCACATACCACAATGCCGGGCGTGGTGGCTCACACCTGTAATCCCAGCACTCGGGAGGCAGAGGCAGGAGGATTGTGATGTGAGTTGGAGGATGAGCTCAGGGCCAGCCTAAACCACAAAAGCGAGACCCTGTCTCATAAAACCTAAAAAAAAAATAAATAAATAAATAAATAAATAAAATCTGTGTGGAGTAATCAGAGGTGATGGTGCTGCTGCTCGCCTGTGCCTTGCGCTTCACTCAGTGGATGATGCAGCTTCAGCTCTCGGAGGTACTGAACTTATTGGTTATGATGACCTTTCTAAATGGGGGAGAATTGAGTATTCAATACAATCTACAGATTCTATATAGAAATCTGTAAGATTTAAGTGTTTTTAAGAAGAAAATGGCACATATTAAAGTCCATTTTATATTTTAAATCTTCTGTTTCATTCTACTATAAATGGTACACTGAAAACTTGGTATTACTCTCTTAACTAATCAAATTGCAAGTTGTAGAGGATCAGTAGCTTACTCCCCTCCTCTTTCTCACTTATTCAAAAGACCTAGATTCTTCTGAGAATTAAATCCCTTCCTGACTGAAATCACAGTGGGTTAATTGGCTTCTTCTTCACTATCTCTTGATCAGAGAGCCAGGTTTTCCCCTGGCTCAGCATTTCCTCTGGCACCTGCTGTTCTGTTGGGAAACCCATGGCTGAGGCTTTGATCATGCATGCTGTCAAGGGTAGACAGGCGCACAGACGGAAGGCTCATCACTTCTCCTTGTTGTTCAATCCTGTAAGCATGCTTTGATAATTTTTATAGTTTAGAGAGCAGAGATTTTAGTATTTACTTGCAACCTTTTTTCCCTAAAGATTTCAGCATCTGTGTAGATATTTAGGCCAAAAACATATTTGATCAAGAATCTGATGCCCTGCTCACAATTACGTCTCCCTTAATAGAATAGCAGTGTAGCTCAGTAACTATCAAGCCTGTTTTCTCTTACATCATGCTCAGTTCTCCCTCGGGACTTCCTAAAGTACAGAGATAGCATTTGATTGATTTTTAACTGCAATAGGTAAATGCAAGCTGACCAGCGTCTCATTTCTCAACCTTTAAAGGACAGATTAAGGAAACAAGCACTTTAACTAGAACCATCTTTAACATTTCAGATTGATTCTTGGTATGCACTTTATATTTCTATAATATGTTGTTGTGTGACATCTTTAGTTGGCTTGTGTTCAAGATGCAGGGGTTTATCAGTACTATAATAATGCAAATTCCTCAAGCTGCTCCTTCAATGAGTATACATTTTGGTTTTGTGGGAAGACAAGGTTTAGGATAAGACTATTTGCATCTTAAATCACAAATGCATTGGATTGATCTTTCTTTACTAAAAGTTCCAACAGCTGTATACACAAATTTAGAGATTATCTTTTTATGATAGTTAATAACCAGAACGTTTCGCTCCATACACCCTACCTTACTCTCCTGTCATCTTTTCCTAATTACCCTTTTGATGCTCAAGATGTTCACTAGCACATCCATTATTGAGGGCTTATCTTTTTTGCAGGGATACTCAAATGCATAAATGTAACCATGCCATGAAGTTTAATGTTCCTCTATCCCATCAGTGAGTGGGAACAGATGTAAAAATAAAGTTGAAAAAGTAAAGCTGGAACGAGTAAAAGTTGAAAAATAGGTACTCTCGAACAGAAGAAAAAACAACCACCAATTATTTGCAACCAGAAAAATTAGGACACCTTTGTTGATTCATTTAAACTGCACTCAAAATCAGGAGGCTGATCTCAGGAGGCTGAGAATGAACTGGGAGCAAAAAGCAGATTATTGTATGTTGAATGCATAGGAAACAGAGGCCAAAAAAAAAAAAAAGAAATTTGTAGTAAGGTGCCTCAAGTTTTGCTGCTTTTGAGAGGGCAAACAATTTTTTTCTTGTGCTTTAGGGAGAGAAATAGATATATAAGATGATATAAACATATTTGTATGTCTGAGGAAAATGTGAGCAGAATTAAAAATACTCAAAAATTAAATTCAGAGTATATAAGAATATTGTTTTATTGTTTTTGTTAATCCAAGCTGCCATAAGAAATAATATAAATTGGGTTTAACAACAACAAGAAAATATATTTTTTGTTGTTTTTGGGAACTCAGGACCTTGCGCTTTATAAGCAGAGTACTACTGAGCTATATCCCTGACCCCAACAAAATCTTATCACACACTTTTAGGCTGGCAAAACCAAGTCCACCATGCCAGTCCATTCAGTATCCAGCAAATGCACAATTTCTGGCTGTGTTCTCTGTGTACTTTGCATGGCAAAAAGAGCAAAGAATTCTCTGATCTCTCTTATATAAAGGTGTCCGTCCATCCCTTTCAGTCAACATTTAAAGGCTTCATCTTCTGATGCCAACTCTTTGAGGGTTTTGATTCAACATAAAATTTTGAACTGGTATAAATATTTGGTCCACTGCAGTACTTGTCACATTTTTAAATTTTTAATTTTGTGTTTCTTCTAGGCCCTTCCATTGCTGAAGGAACATTCAAAGAATGAATTCTTGAAATATAGCTGTCTGGCACATTTATTTTTTTACACCTGACAATATAGAAGTTCAGAGACACTTATACTATCTATTCCCTGGTGATTCACCAATAAGAAATGTCATGTTTCAAGTAAAAGTGTAATTTTGTAACTTTTTAAATCGAGACAATTATATTTCTCCTTAATAAATATATGATTATCACAAGTACAATTATACAAGCCCTAGAAACTGTTTTTGTAGTAAGAGTACCCAGATTTTCTTAAGTACCTAAAATGGTGACTAAGTTTCTAAGATATGCATAATTTCTACTGATTTCAGAGTTTCTATGGCACATTCAATTTAATAACTGCCAAATATTCTGTCTCTAAGAGAATCACATAAAGCAAAGAAATTATGGAAACCACATTCCAAGAGGAACCACTGTCAACTGATCCTTAAGACATCTGTTTTAGAGGTTATAAAGAAAAGATCCAAACAGCAACAATGGAGCACAGGAGCTCAACAAGTCAGAGTTCAGCCCACAATACAGGCTAGATTAAACAGGACAGAAAATTTCTTAAATTGAAGAGATATTTTTTAAATAATGGAGTCTGATCAAAAAAAGGAAAAGAAGAAAGCTTCTGAAATACATGGAACACCAATAAATGAACAAATGTTTGAATTATTATCACTAACTAAGGAAATGATTAATGGAAAGGCCTAGATAATCTATTCATTTGAAAAATATCAAATGTTGGGGAAGATGCAGGTATTCAGAAATAGGAGGCTTCTAAGTCTTTGGATAGATGGAACTAAAAAATAACCTTTATAAAGTATATTGTGGTCCTACAATTAAAAGTCAAAAGCAAAGAAAGAGTTTCAACAGCAGAAAGACAAATGTGTCAAGGAACACTAACTCTAAGTAGGAAGTTAGTTGAATCTGTGTGATACTGAAGTGTTGGTATTCTAATGAATGTATGTGACCCCTAAGTTCAACTGTTATTTTGACTGGATTGAGAGATTCCAAGGAAAGAATGTTTTTGGGTGTCTGTGGGTGAGTCACAAAGGTATGACCTTCAGTACTCTATCTAGTTCCTTGGCCCTCTGCTCTGATGCTTGATTTGTCTTGATTTCCAGCTGCCAAAATATGAGCTGTTTTGGTCTATCACACCATTTTCCCATGATGTTTCTGCCTTGGAAAGCTGATAAGAACAAGAAGTTGCTACCTGCAGAGTTTGACCTGGGAATCAAGCACTCATTCTTCTGTTCATCCCCCCAGAATACTTAGAACCCTCTCATATTCCCAGTTCCACACTATAATGAATTGAACTCTATGTGACCATAGCCTTAGCAAACTTTCCTCTGAATTGTGGGTGACGGGTATTTTGTACCAGGAATGGGAAAGCTGATCAATACAATGTACAAGTATTGTGTTATGAATGGTATTTGAGATGGAATATGTGACTGTGTTGTAGAGTGGAAAATATGTACTTTTCATTCTGTTTTACTCTAAAACTAAAGATATTCTGAAAAACAAACTCTATGTAAAAGAAAATAATAAATGTGCAAGGCTCCAGAAATCCCCTTTTCCTACATATATATGTACATATCCCCTTTTCAAACCATTTTCCATAATCACAGATGGTAATTATGGTGATATTTAGATTTAATTTACTAATGACCTATTCACAACTAAGCAGGTCTAACTAACGGCATAGTAGTTTATAATGACATGAACTCTCTCTCTTTTTTTTTTATTTGGTGGTACTATGGATAAAATTCAGAACCTTGTGCTTTCAAGATAGTCATTGCACCACTGAGCTAAATCCCTGGCTCTGATCAGATATAATGATTGAATAGTATAAAAGTAAGATAGAATGTTGGAAGAATAAAGGGATTAAGAGCAAATTTAACTGTATTTACTAGAATGAGAAAATAGTTCTGCTTAAAATAATACAACTTACCCTCTGAAGAACAATAATGTTATTCATCTTCAATTTGAAATGAAACAAATTTCTTTGTGATAATAACTGGTGATCACTGACAATTCTTCTAATGGTGTTCAAAATCTCCATAGGCATTTATAATGTTCCATAAGTTCTCTAGGCAGATATTTTATTTGCAACTGACCTAAAAATTAAAATTTCCAACAATGATTGACCAATTAAGACTCAAAGTAAATCACAATTATCACATAAATATCTACATGTCTTCTAGTAACTATTTAACTAGAGCTAACATATATTCCATATGCTCTATGTATAACATCATGAAATCACAAATTTTAAAATGTTTTCATTTCTTTACAAATGGAGATATAGCATCACAAATAGACAGGCAGGAAATTAACACCTCTGGTCATACATGTGAACAATACAGTTACAAACTTGAAGGATAGTTTGGTATCTGATTGTACTTTTCTTTAAAAAAAACATCTTTAGAATAAACCCAATGACATGGTCACTTGAGGCTGGCTTTTAGAAATACAAAAAAAGTCAGAAGCATCTTTTCATATTCTTTTCACTATTCAGCTTATTTGGGGCTTTCTTTCTTTCATTTGCTTAGAATTTGACACTAGATACCTATGCATTTCTGATGTAACTTTTTAAGTATTCATGGAAATAATAAATCGTTCAGCTATTCAGAAACTTTAAAAGGCATCTTGCAAATAGATTGAATATCTTGCATACCGAAACATTAAAAGCTTGTTTTAAGAAAGTCAACAAGAGAATTCTGTTAGAATACAAAATGTAGAAATTTAGAGATTTTGCAAAGTGATTCAAAGATGAATTATATGCAAAAATAAACTGACTAGGTTGTATTTTTTTTTCAGTAGGATGATACAGTTACAGCTGAGGATTTAAATTCTGAATAGTTCTCAAGAGAAAGGAAGAGTCGGACTTAAAGCGTGCACAGAGCAACTGTTTGTCATCTTTTCTGTTATTTTTCACCCATCTCTCACTATGTTTTCTGCCCAAGCAGTATTCATGGGTGAATGTGGACAAAAGAAAACTATGTACATTAAAACAAAATCCTTGCTGTTTGTACTTCTAGAGACTAAATCTCCTGCCCTGTCCTCTGTGTTCTAGGTGTACAGCCATCTCACACCTACAGCAGGAAGATGGTGGCTGCAAAGAAGATGAAAAATTCTCTGGAGTCCATCAACTCTAGTTTCAAGCTATTATTAAAAGTGGAAAGTACATGCTGGGCTACAAGCAGATGCTGAAGATGGTCAGATAGGGCAAAGTATTAGATGTCCCCACCAACAACTGCCCAGATTTGAGGAAATCTGAAACCCAACATCATGCCATCTTGGCCAAAACTGGTGTCTGTAACTTCAGTGGCAGTGGGATACTGGACTAGACACAGAGTGTGGAAATACTACACAGTATGCACACTGATGATCACTGATCCAGTTGATTCTGATATCATTAGAAGCATGCCAAAAATGGACCAGTAAAAAATACACCATGTAAAACTTTTCATTAATAAAAATTTGCTACTTTGTTTCAAAAACTGAAAAAAACAAAACTATGATCTAAAAGTATGCTTCAGTGTTCTGAGATATTTCCCCAGTAAACATAATAATTAGTAAGTTCAACAGATATTTTGAGTTTTAAAAATAGGTGATAAAAAGCAAAGAAGAAAATCCCACTTTGGGTTTTGAAGAAGGCATTAGTTTGTCACATTTATGTAATTGGTTTTCAGCAGAAACTATTTATCATTTAGTCACTGGAATTATCATATTGGAACTGTAATAATTCTCAGGATAATCATTTCTAAGCTTATAAAAGTCCATTACAACATTAAAATTTTCAAAATTAAATGTGAAAAACAAGGTAAAATTTCAATATGCACTGAAAAGACTCCAGATCCAAGCAGTTATATTTGTTATTAAAGCTTACCTGCTAGGATCTTTGGGGCCAAGACAACTTCCAGCTCATTTTCCTATCATTTCACAGGTAGTTTTGAAGATGTGCGGCAATTCCTACTGACATATCCAGTTACTACACTTGGGATAATTTTACTTTAAAACTCCCTCAATGATGCTATTCTCCTAGAGAATCCACTTTTGTAACTTCTGATATAGGCATTTATAGTCCTAACACTCTCTGATTTCAGACATTTTTAACAATACATATTTTAGTAGACATGGTACTTTGTGGCATTTGTATGCATCTGAAAGATGTACTGACAAAAAAACTTTAAAAAATAGGAAATGCTTTCAAACTATCTGCCTCCTTGCTGTGGGATAATTATTTCTTTTCCTCCAGGAGTGAGGTCAATCTTACTTTTAGAGTAATCAGTTTAGTTTCAATTGAAGTGCAGAGGTGCTATAAGCTTGTTATTTAAAGAGATCTTTAAAGTTATTATTAAATAAATGAACATAGTGTCACTAGCTACATTGCAATTTCATCATCTTTACTTTGAAACCTTGTTTATTTGATTGTACATTTAATTAATGTCAGTAATTACAATGTAGACTTTTTGGTAAGATATAGTTAACAATAAAAAAGGTTTTAAATCACAACATTTTTATATCACTCAGTAAAGAGATAATTATACATTAATGAGCTAATAACTAATTTGTAACCAGATGACATACTACATATGTGTGTGTGTGTGTATATATATCTCTGTATGTATGTGTATATATGTGTGTGTGTGTATATATATACATATATATACATACATATACATACATATATAGAGAGATATATACACACATACACACATATATGTACCTAGGTACATAGATATACATATATATATACAGACATATATGTACCTAGTACATAGATGTACATAGATGTCCCTAGGTATATGTACCTAGGTAATATTAGGTACCTAGGTAATATTAGGTACATATACCTAAGGACATCTATGTATACCTGTGTACCTAGGTACATATATATATGTATATATATACACACACACACAATTTACATTCATATTTTGGATAATATAGCAAGAAAAATTTAAAATACATGTAAACATTTTGTAGGGCGAAACATTCACATGAAAATATTGGGGCAGAAACAAAAACACTATTGAGAAATTTTACTAATTAACATGTACAGGGAAGCCATGGGATCAACTAAATAATGCACTGTGAAGAAAAACTGAATGAGAAAGTAAGTCTACTTGAAATAATTTTCCTATAGTTAATTTAGTTTAGTGAAACTTGTGCTATATTTTTCCTTATAGAAACAGAATACGATAATGTTGTTATTGTTCAAGCCACTAAGTTGGCAGTGATGTTTTATAGTAGAAAATAATATAACAAAACACATAGAAATTGCAGAAAGACAACTTTAAATTCAAACCAATATGTCACAACACAGACCACATTTACTTCAACTACTTGAAATCAAGATAATAAATGTAAAATTAATCTTCAAGGCACCTAAAATTAGGCAAAGAAGCACAAATATTGCCTGTAAGATGGGAAAAACTACAAGTGTTTACTGTGTTTGACAAGTTTATATCAATCAATATTGAGAAAAGATAAAAATATTTATATTAAAACAAATACATCTCTCATTCAAATATAAAATATACAACATCTGTCTGGTAAAGAGATCCGAGGCCTACACTCAAGAAGATAGGCTAGTTAAAAGAAGGCAAATCAATCACTGTAATGTTCTCACCATAAAGAAATTTTAGAAGTGTGATTTGAACATTACATAGAATATACCTATATCAAAATATGGTAACATTAATAAATATGCCTTCATGATTTAGTTAAAATTTAAAAACAAATTCACAAAATATTAAAGTGACTATTAAAGCAATTATACACTATTTCACCTAATAGTCTGGTTTTGAATTTGTATAGAAAATAACCAACTGTGTAAATTATTATTTTTTTTTTAAAGCAGTACTGGAGATCAAACCCAGGAGCATGTACTTGCCAAGCAGGCAAACTGTCACTGAGCTATATCTGGGGGCTTCTGTGTAAGTTTTTATATGATAAATAAATGAACCTGGTGCTGGAAAGATAAAAGGGGAGTAGGAAAATTTAAAAAATAATAATTGAAATATGTTCATTTCACACACCGATTCTCTACAGTGAATCTAATCAGTATGTGCTCCGAATGTGTACTAACAAAAGCAAAAAGTCATAAATGTATTTCATATTAAATATGTACAGAAATATAAAATATTAAAATGTCACAAATCAAAACAGATAAAATTATTAGTATTTTACCTAAGACATATACAAGACAGTTTACATATACTGAACTTACAACGTAAGTTCAGTAGTACTTTAGATATTGCAAAAGAAAAGACTAATGAATCTGAATATACCATAGTAGAAGATATACAGAGGAAACAAACATGAAAGAGGATCAATATAAAAAGCATTACTAAGATAAAGGGAGTGATTAAAGGGTCTGAACTTTGAATGAAATACTGCAATGTAAAAAACTGAAGGGGTGTTAGAAAAATAGGTCAAACACTTTTCCAAATTCTATCACAATTCTAAATTCACAAAGAAATTCAGCCAAAGTTGATCAAAGTAGGAAGAAAATTATACAAAGGCATAGCACAGGCAAGTAGCTTAAAAGTAAAAGCAAACACACTTAAAGAAAACACGCTAAGTCAAAAAGAGCAGAGAGCATAAAAAACATAAGCTAGGAAACATTGAGCACTATTTTCTGAATTCCACAAGGCTACGATTTCAGTACTTATGTTCTAATGGCAAAAATCACAAAAGAAAAAAATAAAATCTGATTCCCTCTACATGAATCATGTTCATCCTTCATTAGTAAATTATCATGCCAGTATGTGCCACCATCCTATGGGTTCTCTCAGCCACACACTTCTGGGAGATTTTTCAAAGTTTTATAAAGAGATGAACTGTGTAAACAAATGTTCCACTCAACCATGTCAAGCTGGCGGTCCGTTATCCTGACCTGTATATAACTCAAAAACATTACATTTCCAGCAGCTTTTAATGGCACTTAGTTAACATGTATGGCCTACAGTCTATTAACATGTCCCCTTTCCGTGCCAAGAAAACATGTTTGTTTTATCAATATGCTATAAACATTTTATGCTATATACATTCTCCTTTTCATACTCATAATGCAATAAGTAAATGTCTTTGGTTCTCTTGTAGAGTGCTACAATTTATACATATATCCACAGAATATTGCACCACAATTATTTTCAGGCTCAGAGTTACATTTCCTTGAAGTCTTCTATTTTAGAATAAGGTATGAAGACATTTTAAAGACATCACATTCTTCTAAGAAACGGTTATTTTTCTTCCTGAGGTTGGGGAATAGTATTCTCTTTGTCTTTATCTTGATGTTGGAACACATATTCACCTTCCACCCAAGATCATTCCCTTCATTATAACATTTTGGCAATTTTTAATGAATAACTATAGCTCAATGTATGGCAAAACTGTCAAGACAGAAATACTTACTAAAAGATATGATTCTCTTGTTTGTGGTAAACAATAGTAAACAACTTGAAAAATTACAATCTTAAATGACTTTTATTAAATAATAAAGAAAAGTGAAAACTAATGTACACACTTTAGTTGTTTTATGCTACAATTTTATATTTCATAGTTATATAGAAAATAAAAAGGTTTGTTAATTATTTTTTAAGTTTATGAAAACTCAACAGTTGTAACCACTTTTTATGACTCCCTAACTTGAACACTAATTAAATATAACATTTGTGTATTTACATGCTAGTAAACTTGGGATACAAGAAATAATTAATTGGTTACTGGGCCAGAGATTTAGCTCAGTGGAACAGTGCCTGCCTGTCCAGCTCAAGATCCTAAGTTCAATCCTCAGTACCAAAAAACCCCAAAGAAATAATTGGTTGTTTCATAATTGTTTAGCAAATGTCATATTTTAAATCATATTTACTCTAACAGTATACTGTAAGAAGTATGTGTATGTAATAAGAAAAATAATAAAATTATACTTAAATTTAAAATTTCACTATGCAATTATGCAAAAATGATGTGGTAGGATGAAACTTCTAGGTCTGCCTGTATAGTCACTTTTTTTTTAAGTTTTAAAGTACCTCACTAGACTGATCATAGTATCACACATATCTGATATCTAAATAATCATCAAATGAAATAAAGCTTGTTTGTGTTCATCTTCCTATGTGCTACAAGCTGTTGCTGAATTATTTCACTCTGACATTAATATCTTGCAGTCTACACTGTCAAAAATCTTTATGTGATGGCAGCAATTCCTGGAACAATTGCTATTCCTTAATGTTCTCGGTCTTAGTTTGAGGACAGCATATGACTATAGATAATTTCTTTTATTTTATTTGTTTTTTTTAAGGCACTAAGGATTGAATTCCAGCCCTTATGTGCTTCCATGGTAGGCACAGCACCACTTGAGCTAAATTCCCAGCCCTGCTATAGATATTTTCCACAATACAGTACTAATAAAATCTAAATAAAGTTTTAATAAATAATAAATTTATAATAACATATTTAAGGATGTAAAGGAATAGGTAAAAAAGAAAGGCCCACCATTAATTTTAACTTCAGCAAAGTATAGGAAAGGATAAAGCTTTCTTGCGTCTCTTGTATTCTTGTTTCTTAATGTAATCTAGTATCTTTAATGTATATTTCTTTTCAGGGAAAAATTATAACTATTGAGCATTTTTAATCTAGATTATTGTGTAGGAATAACAGTTTTGCACAACACCTGGCCTTTTCAGAATAAACAAACAAACGAAGAAAAAACTCAGATACTCAGTGAGCTTCCAGAAACTGAACTCACAAATTAAATTTTTGTAACTCTGTGTTTGTCAGTATTTCCATACTATGACACACATACTAAGACACATGGAGCAAGAAAAGTCTGCTGGCTCGTGTTTTCCAGGTTTCAATCTGTCCGTGGAGTGGGTCTGTGTGGGACACTTATCATGTCAGAAGTGTGTGTCTGAGACAAACTGCCACGCTCAGGTCTAGGGCAAAAAGACAGATGAAGAGCAAAGCGCACGGCCCCACGGTCCTGCTCACAGGACTCTCTGGTCAGCCTCCCCTTCCCAGCAGTGTCAGTCTTTTCAAGTCTCCATCACCTTCCACTACCGCTGCCTTGGGTGCTGTGTCTTCATAACAAGGGCCTTGGGAGACGCCCAGGATCCAAGTAGGAGCTAACCCCGATAATATTAAGTTCCAGCGTTATCATTAATATGTATCTCTTGACATTTAATAGCTATTTTTTCATGTATTGTTCTAAATTCATTAATTTGTATTTCTCTAATACAAGTATATAAAGACAAAATTATTTAGGTCTGATGTTTTTTATGCCTCGACAATGTATTGCAATGCAGGAACAACACTATGTTTACTTATCCTTCACAATTTGCAACTGTTAAATGATCCATCCTTCCTTTATTTTTCAACAAATATGCTAAATCTTGGATTGTCAGGAACATCCTAAAAATGAATGAAATGCTCTGAAGAATCTCACAATGAAATGAAAAACTTATACAAAACCTTATTACTATGAAGGGATTCAAGGAATAATCATTAGAAGCATGAGATGGTAGATTTGTTTTCCTCTAAGGTCAGTTTCTGGATCATTTAAGAAACTGTCAGAACTCACAGCAATAAAAGTGATGTGGAAATTTCTCAGTTCTCAACTGAAAACAATTAGTATGCCAACAGCATCACTAGGTTAACAGATGGCAGGTCCAACATGCACGTACAATGGCCCATATGGGAAGTTGACATGTTACTACTAATTAGTTTAAAACTATGAGTGAAAAATGTAATAAGCAAGCACACTGCACAAGATACCAGAGATAAAACATGGGAAAACTAATATTCCATAAAATTCCTCATATTTGTTTGCATAGAGACTCTTAGACACTGGCAAATGGATGGATCATGTTTAAACAGGTGAGAAATTTGAGAAGTAAATCATTTGATGGATATAGCCCTGATGCATTCACCAAAAGAACTGAAAGGACACATAAAAGTATGCCATGGCTGAATATGCCAGGAGAATCCCTTCCCAGCATGGGAAGGTGACTGGAACTAGCCAGTGAGGATCTCGATATACTCCCTGGAGGTGGACATATAGATTCTTGCATTTGCGGGCACTTTAGATTCTCTCAGTGGAAACCAGTCTCAGTATAAAGGCTTTGAACTAAGACAAGATGACCACTTTTGCCCCCAACTAGCTTAGAATCTAGAAATAACTGAGGCAGGTCCAATTTTGATGACATTTATCAGCATAATATATGATATGTAAACAAAATCCAGTTTTGTTGAGAACACAAAGTGAACCCCTTCAATTCTTAGTCATTTGTCTAGTAAAAAAATTCAAAGCTGTCATGAGTATTACCTTTTTGTACACTGGCATTTCTGGAAAGATTCAAGTACAAGTGTCTTATGAATCATATGATAATACTGATATGAATGATGTATCATACTGGAGATAGACCTAAAATGTTCTCAGAACATAATAGTGTTGGAAAATTATTGGCCTAAGAAAAAACTGGATTTAACTAACAGTTAAATTCTTCATTTTACAGTTTGGCAAAGAACTATTTCCAGGTAAAACTAAGTGTAGATCAAGACAGGGATGCATTGGCATAATGAAAATTAAATTATGAGATGTCTAAAGCTATTTTATAGAATGAATTTTTTTTCATTCTAAGCTCCATACTGACTACTCCAAATACTGATCAGAAAGTATTATTTTTCTAGATGTTAAAAAAATGCTTCAAAAAACTATTAAAATTAATAAAAGAATGCAATCTATGGGAAAGGGAGAAGGATTATGGAGTGATGGATTAGTTCAGCTGGCCAGGGTTCTCAATTTCTACACATTACTTAGTAAAATCTTATTTTTTAGAATGAGTCTTGGACTGGCTCCTCGGTGTTGAGCTGTGAAACCTTGGAATATTCTGCCTTATCGTAATGGTTTTGTTCAATTGTATCACTCATGCCTTGGGCCTGGTAGTTTAGCCTAAGAGTCAAATGTATGTTAAATGCCTGTTGTTGCTCAAAAACCTGAAGAATGGGTACTTGGAAGCTCATTTCTCCTGAATTTCATTACAGAAGCTTTTTTTTTTTTTCTTTTGCTAAATTCATTGTACATCTTTCTGCTTTCTACCATAACCACGGACATAACAGCTTCTCTAAGTATTCTGAGTTACTTCAGTAAATTTTTAAGATTGTCATTGGTCTTGGAGATACAATACAGTTAAATACTGAAAGACTAGATCAAATTCTATTAAAAGATAGAAACAGAGTTGATTTTGTTAAAAAATCAGAAAGTATAGAAATAAATGTATATGTAACAAATTCTCTGTGGTATATAAGAGAGTATAGAAACCACAAATACTTGGCATAATACTCAGTTCTCAGGGGTACTGACGTAAGCACTTTACTCATAATGGTTCAGTATGTGGCATTTTTTACCTTTTCTTTAAATCACTAATGCTGACTCCCAGACATTTAATATTTTCTATGCTTCAAGAGTATCTATAGTATAGACCCTTTGCAATCTGAAGGCTAAGTCGATCAAAACACCAAAAGCCAGAAAGTTTCTGAGAACTTTAGATATTTTTCCATTTTTCACATTATTTTTTTTCCTTTTGCCAACAATTTCCCTTTTCCACTATTTTTTTTTTTTTTTTTGAGACAGGGCCTCGTGAGTCTCCATGCCCAGTATTATATGTGGTTACCGGGGAATCAAGCTTGCGAGACAGACAAACCACAGAGCTAACTCCCTGGCCCATGTCCACTGGTTTTTAAAGCACTATTCTAAGTAAATAATCTAAATTCTTATCAAATTTGTCTCTTAATATCTTAGGTGTTTTCTGCATTCTACTTTCTCATCATATCAGACTACTCAGTAAGCACACATGCAAGTGATCTGCATTATATTTGTGTATTTCTAGATATATTAAAATGTATCTGCATGTGAGTTCTTATGTATTATATTTTAAATGTTATGGCCAATTCTCAACAGAAATAGAAAATCAAGAAAAGACAACCTGCAACATCATCATTCCTGAAATCAATGATTCATTTAGCTCTCTTTTATTGCTATTTAAAAACAGCAATTTCTAAGAGGTATTTTTGCAGTAAAATAGAAAGTAGATTCACAGCAACAGTCATGAGTCTGCACAACTAAAATAAGGGTATTGACTTTATTTTTAATTAAATGATAATCAATGATTTATGTATTTAAATATTTAAAATTAAATTGTATAATCAGTTATTTACCTGAAATAAAAGACAGATCATTCACTAGGGCATATATTTTAAAAACTAAACATGGAGACACACAAAAAGGTGCTTCCAGTAGTATCAGTACCTGTGAATTGCACTTGTATCACAAGATGGAAGTAATGAAGTTGGGAGAGAATGAGTTTTCATCTAAGCTTTTGCATGACTTATGTGAGTGCTGCATTTGGCAGAGGAATGAGGAATGCTTCAGTCTCTAGAACTTGTATGGTTAGAAATCGTGGTTCCAATTACTTGTGGTAATATGAACATAAAGCGACTTATTTTAAGAAGTTTATTGCTAGTTGGTGCTAACATATAAAAGAAAAAAGTTTATTATAGGACTTTCCTGAAACTGCAAACATGGTAAATTAATAACAATCTATTCTCTAAAAAGTATATGCTGTTGGTGACCCATGCACAGTTCTTCAGCATTTGGATGACACTCATATGTGGATAGTTTTCTGACAATCTAAGCAAATCACAGACATTCACTCCTATTTTGTTACTTTAAAGGCTTCCACATTTAACATTTGATGTCAATTGAGAATTTGCCAGCATTTCTATCTTATCTTCTCCACCTCTAAATGTCTGACTGCAGCCAGACTTCATGTTCCCTTAGCTCACTTCTCACTCCTGGTAAAACGTGGTGATGCTGTGTCTCCACAGTGCGCCTGCACGTGCAGCCTCACAGGGACTCCCAAGTCACTCGCCATGGGCTGTCCTTGACCTGTGCTGCTTGCTCTGTAACTTGCCATGTATGGAATTCTTTTATAAAGGTACAATAGCTTGTTTTTAAGGATGATCTTTTTTTTTTACCACCTATCTTGATTCTTGTTTTCTCCCCTTTCCCCTTACCTCCCATCTACCCCTCCCTATATTCTAAGAAGTTTGTTTCTGTTTTTCTTTTTTTTCTAGATTTTTCTTTCTTTCCTTTACTCTCTCTCATTATTTCCCCTTCCCTTTTGGTCCTTTTCTTCCTAATTTGTATTATCTATTATACATTTTGGTTTTCATTTACACATTTTGTTTCTTACACCAGAAAGACAATTCAGAATTTATACATTTATGTCCTATTTGTAAGTTAAGATTATAGCCTCAATGTTCATCCATTTAGCTATGTTTTTACTTTATCATTTTTCATGGCTAAGTAGTACTCTATTTTGGTTTTAAAAATCTTCATCCAGTCACCATTGTTGGTCATTTGAGCTGTTTCCAAGATTTAGCTATTACAATCTCTACTACTATAAACATGGGGGTACATATGTCACTGTGGTAGGATGGGTTTAATTCTTTTGAGAAATACCCAGTCCCTGGAAGATAAATTATATAGAACTCTTGATGACATTACTCTAACCTTGAAGACTATTAACAAACCAGAATAAACTAGAATAAAGAATCAGCAACTGGGATTTCCTACTAAAAAGCTTCACCACCACAAGATAAACCACCAAGAGAGTGAAAAGACAATCCACAATGTGGGAAAAAATTTTACAAGCTGTTCCAGAGACAAAGATCTACTATCTAGAGTATGAACCCTCAAATTTAAAGACCCAATTCAAAAATGGTCATCTGAAATGAACAGATATTTCTCAAATGAAGAAATTGAACTGCCAAAGATATGAAAAAATGTTCAACATCTTTGGTCATTCAAGAGACACAGATGAAAAAAACAACACTGAGATTCCATCTTACTCCAGAAAAAATGGCGGCTACCAAGAAAATAACCAGTAACAATTGCTATCATGGCTGTGGGGAAAAAAGAACCATTCTCCACAGTTACTGGGAATGTGGTCTAGTGTAAATACTGTAGAAAACAGTGTGCAGATTCCTCCAACAACTTGTCATACGCGCATTCCCCTCTCTTTGTCTCTGTTGTTAGAGTCAAAAGTCTGGAAATCTTAGTGGGTATTTTCCTCAATCCCTTCCCACAAGCTTTCCATTGTTTTATAAACTTGTTAAGAACAGTCTCATTTTCCAATGGCATGTAGTTCTGAGGTTACCACTGAATATTAAAAAATTAGTTTTGGTCATTTCACAGGTGCTTTGAGAGGAAATGGTATTTTCAGCTAGTTTTCAGGCATCATATTAATATTTGCATAATAAAATTTTACATAGTTTGACTCACAACCAATAAATATTCAGGGACTAGTGTCTTTTTTATTTATACATTTTTGCAGTACCTAATTATTACATTCGTTATGAAGAGCTGGGACATGAATATACTACATCTCAATTTTTTTTGTTCTGTCTCTCCTCTCTCCCTCTGTGAATTTTCCAACTCACTATACAACCTGCATAAGAGAAATACAACTTGTTAATATACTTTGAAAACTCCCGTACCAGACAGGATATGTTAATTGGCCCCTACATCATTACGTCATTTTAGCATTAGTCACTGAAGGTTGCTTGTGTCTAATTGCTGCCACAGTGTAACGAGGACACTTTTTTTTTTTTTTTTTTTTTGAGACAGGGTCTCGCTTTGTAGTTCAGGCTGGCCCTGAGCTCAGCCTCAAACTCACATCACAGCAATCCTCCTGCCTCTGCCTCCCGAGTGCTGGGATTACAGGTGTGAGCCACCATGCCTGGCACTGTGGTATGTGGTATTAGTTGCTGCGGGGCGTGAGTCTCCACGCCCAGTATAGTATGTGGTTACCGGGGATCGAACCGGATCCTTGCGCTTGCAAGACAGGCGCCACAACCACTGAGCTAAATCCCCGGCCCTTTTTTGCAATATTCTTAAAGACAAGAGCAAGTTGTTCAACTGTGAAAGCAGGATTGAGGATGCATCTTGGTAATCCATTACGTCCAGTTGGTTGGGTTAGTGAATGCCTTTAAATTATATAGTTTTAGAAAACTGTGTTGAAAAATAATTAGCTCCTTGGAGAAACTGAATGGAGATAAATATTTATTGATTTTACAATTATTTATTGAGTACTGATTTATTATGTTTAAATTCTGTTTCTAGGTACTTGAATTTCATCAGTAAAAAAAATTTAAAAATTATCCCCTTATTGATATCAATTTATGTTTAGAAGAGTTAGACAATTAAAGCATAAATAATCTAGAAAATAATAAAATATACTGATAAGTATAAAATTAGCGTCAGATAAAGGAAATCTGAAAAATGTGGAAAAGGGTGCAAAGTAAGAGTTGGGTTTTCAAATCAAATTATTAAGTCTGTCATTTCTTTTCTGCTAAAGGAACTTCAGAACAAGTGAGTCACTGGGAAAGCTGTGCGGACTGACGCTTCTCTCAATATCATCGCAATTACAAAGCGTCAGAGTTAATTAACCTTTACTCAGTTCCTACTATTTGCCAAGTTCTTGTATAAGAAATGATAGCTAATACCCGTTGATTAAATAATAGCCATGTGAAGCAACTATCTTTGTCCAGGACATATTGAAGCTCAGGAAGGTTAAATGAGTTTCTGAGGGACGTGGTGGAAATTGATCTGAAGCTGAAAGATAAAAACACTGCAAAAAAAGAAGTGGTCCTTTACCAAGCTGATTTCACAGAATATCTCAATTGGTTCATTAATTGCTTTGATTTCTATTTCTTCAAAATAAAACTTTGGAAATCAGTGCATTACAAAAAATTTAGTTTAAGTTATTCTTATTAGTATTTTTTTCTAATTTATATCTCCTTTAAATTCTTTGTGTAATAATAGATATTGTTTCCCAAATTACATTTCTTCATTGCTATCAAAAATTAAATAACTACTTAGACTTCATTCTTTATTAGAATGGAATATTGGCTCAGAGGAAATTTATAATACTATATCCACATAGTATAAAAATTCTACATAATAAAAAACTGATTTTTTGTAGGTTTATAGGTATCTGTAGTGAGTAGGTAGATTTTGCAATAATTCTGCCCCTCTATCACAGTTATAATTCTAAACCAGGTAGAATATCAAGGGCTTGGAAATCCCCTTAGCTAGCTCATCAAGTTCCTCAGGCATATTTAGTCTTCTACATAACTGCAGACAAGCTATCTGGTTAAACTCTGCCACCTGATAACAAAAGCAATTCTTGTTATCAAATGCCAGGTGACATCTTTACTTGCTCTTGATGCTTTTGTTCTGAGGCTTTCAGCCTCTTGGACTGCGAAGGTGCTGTATCTTCTGACTCATCTGCACGCAGATGGCCACTGTGAACTACTGAGCCTCAATAGGGATTAAAAACTAGAAAAACATAGAGACATATATGTCTGTAGAAAACCCTAGCCAAAATAGTTTGTGAGGATAACTTGTTTAAAAAAAACACATTTTTAATCATTAGAATAAGTGAAGCTTTTCCTCCTGGGACAGTTGACTGTCATCTTGACTGGGGAATCAGCAAAGCCCATACACAGGTGGACCACAGAACACGGACCCTGGTTTACGCATCTGGTCCCTCATCCCCTTTCTCTCTGACACTGTTTCCAATCCTCCTTTGCTTCCAGGTCACTGTGAATCAGGCAGCTTTGCTCACTCACTGCCTCTGCTATGAGGTTTCTGCCATGAAGTAGCTAATTATGGACTGAAAACCCTGAAACAATGGTCCACATTAAACTTCTCCTCCTATATATCCTAAGTGTCAGGCATTATGTGGCAGCCATGTGAAAACTACCAACACTCCTTAGGTTTCATCAATCAATTCAAAGCCAAAATATAACATGAGGCTAAAGGAGAACTTGAGCTTTTTTTGGTTTTGTTTGTTTGTTTGTTTGTTTTTCTGATTTGAAACACTCATCTGCTTTTGTTCTCAAACTTGCGTCACTCTAGGTTCTCAGACATTCTTACTTTGGTCAGTATTTTTACAGTTTGGATCAATGCAACACTTGCACATTGTCCAATTTAACAGTGCTGTGCTTTCTTCAAAACTGTCATAAAATTATAAATGTTATTTAACCAAGAATTCAATTCTTGTCTTCGGGACATTGGAAAAAAAATACAAAACCTATGGAAATCAATGTGAAGATTCCACAAAAACCTAAATAAAAATAGAATTTCCAGTGATCCAGCTCTCCTTCTTCAGTTATTTTTCCAAAAGAGTTAAAAATCATATTTCAGGCATAAAGGCATACCCACGTTTATAGGAGCACAACTTGAAATAGCTAGGTCTGGGAAACAGCCTATATATCCATCAAGAGACACGTGGATAAGGAAAATGTGCTATTTACACACAATGGTATACTACTCTGCCAGAAAGAAAGATGCCACTTGGGAGCACAGTTAAATGAAATAAGTCAGACAAACAACTTTAAATATACCACTATGTATATGTGTGTGTATGTGTATGTGTGTGTGTTCATGAAATATATAGATACTGAATAAACTAGAAAAGAGATAGTAGGAAGTTGGGAGAAGTTTAAATAATTGCCTAACTCACCTTTTCTATTCTTTCAAATGTAATTTAATATGTACAAATTTTAAATTTATATTATTGTCTTAGTTGATTGAAAAGAAGGTTCCGTGCTATTATCTGTTACTTCCTTGTGAGAGGGAATATTTTGTCTCTGAATAACTCCTTTGAAGAACTTGGGCAGGTTAAGAGCTAGAAATTGGGAAGCTAGGACTCAACTTTCAACACTCTGACTTCCAAAATCACAGATTCATGTAACAGAAGAAAGAGAAAGATACAGAAGATTATTCAGTGAAAAGGGACCATTCAATCCCTACCAGCTATGGTATTCCCTGCTCTTCAGCAAATTATGGGTGAAAGACCTGTGACCAAGCTACACAGGGAAGGCTTGTAGTCAGCTCTCAACTACATCTACCTGTCTGATGACTGGTGCTCAAGATCAGAATATGACTGGCACTAATGAGGAGGGAAAGGAGAGAAATGGGCTGGAAAAGGGATTAAGTGACACAGAGAATGTGAACATCATGTGTTGCTAATGTAAACAACAAGTAGTGAATGAATAAATGAAAAGAATGGATAAACAGACAAATAAATAAAAGGAGACTCTGTCTTTGAGAAACTGATAGGAAGTAATACCTCTAGATGCAAGAAGGAGAAATCAAGGCTTGCCCAAGAAATAAGTCTTACAGTGAAGGCAGTGGAGAGTAGAGCAGGTTAGATATACACATCCTCCTGGTGTGGCCTAGCCCATCCCAAGGAAGCGGGACTCAGAGAGAAGTGCCATGGACCACAGTATTCTTACAGGCTTCACTCAATGGATGTCACCCTCCTCTTTAGCCAGGTTGCTCAAAGAGCTCTCCCTTTCCTTTGGTAATTTAAAGCTCTACTGAGTTCACTATCAGATGGACCCTGGTGGCTTCAAAATAACTGTCATTTCTCTGCCTGGAAATCTCTCTGTTATTCAAGCATTTTGATCGTGCATATAATGCCTAATTATGGCTACGAAATTAACAATCATCATGAGTAATATAACATACACAATATAAATAACTTTTCCAGACAATTTCAAATACATTTGGAGGTGATCAGATACTCAGGAACTGTTACAAGTCTCCTGCATTTTCTCCATCCAATCCCGTCTCTGGTTGGGAATCTGACCTTCCTATTGGCTACCTCAGAGTCTTCAACTGCCTGCTTTGTGACATCATCCAACCACCAACTTATCATTGGCTGGTAGAATGTTTTGTGTTTCCGAGGAGCTGTCTGAAGGGACGTCTGGACCTTACTGAGTGAACAGCGAATGAACAGTGCTCTTCTCACTGGATACTTGTTCACTTTAGCCTCAGACACCCAGATATCCTTCAGTGCCCTTCCCTTGTCCTTCGTATCTGCAATCGCTGTTACCCTTTCTCTGACCATGTCAGGTAAGCACAAATAAGTTCAAAGGTCTTTGGCGTTACACATTCCCTTATCTCTTGAGTCAATGTCCTAGTGGGGACCAAACACCTTGGCAGACTAGGGGAAGGTTTTGAAGTGGAAGTCAAGAAACTTACCTTCACTTATGGGACTTTGGATAGACTTTGAATGAATAAAGTGTTTTCTCAGCTGCTCCCTGAAGCAAGTTGACTGCCTATTCTCTGTTCCTTCTCTTTTCTAACACTGAGTATTTAAGGCCATAGGAACAAAATTCCAATCAGAGAGATGTTAAATGTGTCTGTTTCTTGAAAGGTTCTGAACAGACAAACACAGAGAGAGAGATAGAAACATAAATGGAGTAAAAAACTGTGTTTCTAAGTCATGATGTTTCATCACTGACAGGCTCCTTATATAAGTATTTCCACTTCTGGTGTGATGATCCTCAAAATGGACTATCTGATCTGGGTGAAAAAACAAACAGTGAGACACCAAGAGGCAGGCTATAGCCAGGGAGATGCTTGAAGAGAAGGACACTTTGGAGGGTTTCTGTGACACAGAGGCCAACAGAAACTGCCTAGATTGGAGGGAATGGGAGGAGAGGAAAACATACAAAATTAGAAGGGGAAAAAACATTCAAAGAAAGGAGATGAAAGGGCAAGGGGATGTTCCCCAAAAAGGAAGATGTTTGGGAAGTAATCATGATGACCACCAATGGTTTCAAGGGACCAGAGAGAGAAGACACAGTATAATCTCCTCAAGGGCAAAATGAGGGAGCCTTGATGAATGCATCCTTCAACAGCATAAAACAGAACCTAACGCCAGTTTAGAGTAAACCTTAGAAAAAGCACCTCACAGAAATGTCACAGTCCAATGGTTGAGTTTTTCCTGTTGCTTATTCCAACACAGATGCCACTTGGTAATACTTGAATATGATCATTTCTGATGTTTCACATACGATTCTTCCTACACATATGCTAAAAAGTCATCATCTTGATGGCCAGGGAAACAGTTTCAGCTTCTATTTCATGGAGATTTTTAAACTAAATAAATTTTTTAAAATGATTTTTCTTACCTCATGAGTATCAGAAAGACCACTCTCTCTGTGTGCTCTTAAACTTCAGCTGAAAGCTGCTAGTCATTTTATGACAGTTTTCTTCCTAAAACAGAATGTGTTATTTGTTATCAACATCTTCATTAATATTCATACTTTGAATAGTTTTTGACACCCATGAAGACTAAGAAATACCTGCTTCCAGAGGAAAAGAAAACATCAAGTCTCATATCTCTCGCTGCAAATTTATCTAAAACAATTTTCTGAGCTCCTGTGAGACTTCCTACATTTTAAAGAATTGTTTTAGCTCCTGGCTACATGGGAAACTAAGGCAGGAAAACCATAAGTACAAGACCAGCCTGGGTAACTTAGTGAGGTGCTATGTCAACAAAACAAAACAGAAAGATGGGTATGTAGATCAGTGATCAAAAACTGATGCTACAAAAGCAAACAGAATGAAAAAAGAAAGAAAATGCTAATTATGGGTACTAAATAACATATATAATCATAAAAAAATCCAAAAACAATTAACAAACAAAATTCAGCATCATTTTCATTGTATTTTAGCAGTGACATTTTCATTGTACTTTGCTAGGTCTTAGGAGTGAAACATTCCTGACTGTTGAAATAACTGTTTAGTAGATTGTGTGGAGAAATGAAATCTTTCATAATTCTCTTTCAGTGTGCCTTTCCCTAGCTTGTTATGTATGGTATCACATGTCAAATCTGTCTGGTGGGTGATATTCAAGAAAAAGGAAATGAATGGAACAATGGAATTCCTTCAGCCTTCTTTAGCATTTCATGCTGTGCGGGATGTTTCTTTTGCTTTCTTTCGTTGTGTTTTCTGTGTGTGCCCCTGAGATGAGGTCTCCAACTGGTGACCAATCTGGCTTCCAAAATCGAATTCCTGCCTAATCAATCCTCCTGCCTCAGCCTCCTGAGTTTTGAGATCACAGGTATACCCTCATACTAGGTTTGGAAAATACGAATTATGATTAACTAGATGTTCACATTTGTTATTTGAGGCTTTTTCACTAAAATTATTTCTCCACCTATACCTATTCAGGAGAACTGCAGAGAACCAAAAGGTATAATAGATATTGTGAAATGGAAGGAAAATGTTCAAATGCAAAGGGAACTGGGGAGGGAAGGGAGGAAAGGGGGAAGGGAAAGGAAAAATTAAAGACAATAAGGAAAAAATAGAAATAAAGCTTACACATATAGGGGAGAGGAAAGGTTATGGGAATGGGAAAAAATAAAAAAGATAATCATGCACAGGTATAAATTCTCAATGATAAGGGTGATCATAAATTCCTTCTAAAATACATCAATAAACTCAATAAATTATTTTTAAAAATCACCTTTTAGTGGAAGCTCTTTTTGGTTTACTATGGAGAACATGATAGAGTCAATCATATCTACTTTTCTTAAGTTGCAGATATAATCACACTTTTACCCATTTCAATTTACCAGTCACCCTAGGTTATAAATGACCCCCAGGAGACAGTAAGGGTCCTACATAAAGCAAAATGAGACACTGAAAATAATAATGGCAAGAGCCATACTGTTTTTTAGCAAGGGAGTAACGGAAACAAACAGGTGAAGAGTTCCTTTCCTGCAGGCTTTTGGCCAGTGCTGAGCACACAGAGTCCTGACAGGGGATCAGGCTCTGTGACCTGATCTCAGTGGTGGACCATGGGAGACAGACTTGAGTAAGTCAGTCTCCATCTCTCATCTCCAGTCTCCCCATTCACAACCGATAAGGTTACCATTCTCTCAGGGCTTTCTAGATCAGAAAGGCTTCAAGTCCACCATTCTAGTCATGAGTCAGGGTGAGTGCAGGTCCAGGAGCAGCACAGGGTAGGGAGAAGGCTGCTTCAGAGGCACAGTGCATATACACAGGATGCATTGGGTCTTCGGTGACCAGGTGGGAGACAGGCAGCTCTTGGGAAGAGTTCCAGACTGGTCCTGGGTCTGAGGGTCATCTCAAAGTCTTTGATTGCTGGAAGCTCACTGAATACTAGTATCACAGCGATGATTACAAGAACCTTAGGACAGATAATATAGGTGCTCAAATACAGTGAGAATATGTCAGTCTCACCCGTGTTTTCACGGTCCTCTTGTTTCCTACAGAAAATTTCCAAATCCCATCATTCCTGGAAGTGTCCAGTCCTCTGCAGCACTCACCTCCCATCGTGAGCAAGGCTGCTCCCTCAACAGGCAGTGCCTGCAACCCCGCCGGAGTGTCGGCGCCAGCCCTCAGTTCAGCACGGCTCCTGCCCTCACCTTCTGGCACCTACTTCCAGCCAGTCATGGGTAGTTCCTACATTTACCAACACTGTAGCAAAAGAAGCTTTTCAGGAGCTACTAGCCAGAGCCAGATGTCCTCTTCAGTTGTGTCCTGTCCACATATGTGGCAGTGGGATCACAGGGCAGGCTCTGGGAGCAGACAACTGCCACTTGAGACCTTTATGGTGACTGTCACTAGCCACAGCACGGCAGTTGTTTCCTCATCTATGTCTGTTCAGGCCAGTCCCATGATCCCCATGTACCCATCGCTACCTGCCAGCCTGGTTCAGACAACACCATCATCACGCATTCCGAACCAGGGACACCACCACTACTGCAATCAAGGCCCAACAAGGCCTCTGGTCCCTGCAGAGTTTGGAGGACTGCAACCGTATGAGCGTATGTCACACACAGGCAGTGGGGCCTGTGCCCCTCAGCCCGAGATAGTAATGGTACTGAAGGAGATTCAGCACATAAACGTTGTAACATCAACTTCTCCCGCTGTCTACTGCTCTGGATCTGTTCAATCCAACGTGGAAACGAATTTCCAAGGTAGGTACTGACAGCAGAAGGGAAAGGAAATAGGTTAACACTGTGAAGGAGGGTTAAATCTGCTGCTGAGTACTGCTAAGTAGAGATGGGCAGAATTTCTGTCCTGCACCTGGCTCTGCTTCCACACTGTCAGTAGGGAATACATGACACCATCCTGGCCAACCCTGCTGCACTGAAGAGAAGACCAGGACCCATTGAGGCAGGCCACATTTTCAGAGCTCTTGTGGATGAGCTTCTCTTTATCATCCCTATATACACAATACCCTTAGTTCTTCTATTGCTGTGCTTCCTTTGGAAGACACTTTAAAATGTACAGTAGTAAGGATGGTTTAATTTCTCTCATTTTAACTAGGAATGTAAGATGTTGTATTTCAGAGATTCTGGCCAGATCATGTTCCTCAGTACCAGTCCTGCTACCCTTATGTATAAGACTTTATCCTCTTCCAGTTTCAGAGCAAGAAGGGGTCTTATTCCAGCAAGTGGGAGGAGCACTGAGTGGACCTCACAGGAGAAAGCTACCCTTGGATAGCTCTGGCTGTGAGGATGATTGCACATGTGCATGTGTAGAAGGTGCACAGGGCTTGAGATGGAGCCTGTGCACAGTAGTAAGTACTCTATCATTGTACCAAAACACAGACTGTTAAAAAATCACTCTCATGATTCCTTTGACTAAAAACAATCCTAGGACCTAAAAGGAAACCCATGAAACAAAGATATCAGCTGATAAGCTGGAAGAACAGTTACTTCCCAGCTAGTAAAATGAGGTGCTGTCCATGATGCTTAGGAAGAGCCAATGGAAAAACCTTGCAGACTCTCAGTGGGCTGCTAAGCACTGTGCTGGTGTGAAGGCGGAGCAGCTCACTTAGCTGGGACTGACCTTTCCCTTGTTTCCTTTGCAGTGATAGGAACTTCTCCAGAGACAGAAACAACCTTCGAATGGCAAGCCCAGAACCAGGCAGGGTTTGCGTCACAGCTTCCGGAATTCATGGAGTCCTGCAATAGCACAAGTACCCAGCTGCTTGAGGAGAGTCAGGTGCTAGAGCAGAGTCCACCAGCTGGGTTGGGGGGCATTTCGCAGAATGTTCCAGTGCAGAGTCCCACTCATCCCTCGGTCTTGGTTCCCAGCTGGGAGCTATCAGAGAAAGAGAACTGGGATGAGGTGAGAAGCAAGGCTTCAGTGCCTCCAGATGTCCCCAAGATCTTCATAGGCAAACAAGACCCGCCTCTGCTCCCTTTAACCATCTCTGAGCCTCCTGAGCTGCTGAGCTCCCCTGAGTATCCAATCCCTGAGAACTTCAGTTCTGAAGATGGCATCTGGGGAAAGTGCCCCCTGAGACTCCAGGACCCAGGGCCCCTCAACCAGGGGATTGAGTTTAGCCCAGGGTGGGCAGACATTGCCGCCCTGGTAGAAGACATTCAACTTCCCCAGGTGCTCCATTCCTTGGACGATACTGATCAGTCTAACCAGCTCACAGCCACTGAAGCCCAAGATGCCAGTGTCATTGATGTGAATCAGGCACAGGAAAACTCAGCCATCGCTAAAGACCTCTCCCCTCCAGTGAAGAAGAATAAACATAAAGCCTTGGAGCCGATCACTGGTGCTCCTGAGGCTAAAATCCATCTGAAGGCCGCTGACAGCCTGTCAGGGAGAGAAGAGTTAATTTTCAGTGCAAAAGTCTGTGACCAGGATCCTGGGGACATGGCTGAGAAGTCCTACAGGAAATCTCCAATAGCAGCATCCAGCAGAACCCATCAAAACAAGGGCCATGAGAAAGCAGGGGCCAAGAAGCTCACAGAAAGTAATGGCAAGAAAGCTCTAGAGAAGAAGCAGCCAGGACCTAAAGTCAAGGCCGAAGAGATGTCAACAATTCCCAGCATAAAGCGCAAGAGACACCAACCTGCACTTGGCCAGGAGGTATTTAAAATGCCTCGCACCTGCCTTGGCATGCACATGCTAGAATCTGTGCAAGTGTTCCACCCTTTAGGGAAAAAGTTGGATAAGAGAGCTGGAAGCTTTTCCTCTCGGGGCCAGAGAACATCAAGTATCACCAAAGACCCCAAGACATCGTCAACAAGCAAACCTTGGCCACAAGCTCCCTGTGAGGTGAAGCAGCCCAAGCGTAGTCAGGACAATGCCCAGAAGCCACACAGCAGTGCTGAAGCAGAGGCTCCATCTGGGTCCCTGTGTGAGCTGCCACCACCTGGGCAGCTGAAGTTAATACCTCTGCCTTTTCCCAGCCCGGAAAAGCCTCAAGCGCAACCCATTAGCAGAAGGCCACAGCCTTCAGCCTCAAAGTGGGCTTCTGTAGCTCACCATGCCCAGCCTGCTAATAGCACAGCTCAGACGTCGCAAAAAGCTACTGGCAACACTTCTCTGGTGGGTCCTATAAAACCAGCTCAGCTGGTGCAGAACAATGCCAGGCAACCACACCAGACCTCCTCAACCAGGCCTGGACCTCCTCTGCCTGCAACCCAGGCAGCATCACCTGGCTCCTCTCTCAGAAGAGTACCATTTGCCACTGCTGCGCCCAAGCCACGCAGCTCCCCACCTCAGCCACAGCACCCCTATCTCCTCCAGGACTTCAGCCGCCAGCCAATTCCCTGGAGGAAGCCCAACGTTCCTGAACCTGTCATGTCAAGCCCCATCACGGAGGAACAGAGGCCGGAGAGGGAAGCAATGAAGAGGCAGGCTCAGCGGGAGCGGGAGCTGGCAGCCAAGTACACATCCTTGGGGAAGCTGCAGTTTTTCAAGCAGAGGGAGAAAGACAGGGAAGTTGCTCAGTACTACGGGTACGTGAGATGAGAGTACACGCAAAATGAGAGCACAGCACAGTACAGCCACTTTAGCTACCGAGTTATTATCTACATAGATACAGAGATAAGTAGAAATCTGCTGATTGAAGCATGACAAAACCACATTCCAGTAACTTTCAGTAGAATTTCACTCCTCAGTAGAGGAGCCCAGTAGAAGCAAAAAATGGGAAGTAAAGCCCACTTTTGAGTTCTGACATGGGAATCATTACATAGGAAATAAAGCCCCCCGTTATGTTCTGAGATGCTGTCCGCTGTGGTTTTCTTGGCACAGGTGGGGATCTAAGGCTCCACCAAAAATTAAGAAACTTTACTCTGAATGGGAGAACTTGGGCATAAGGATAAGAACCGGGCAAGGAATAACTAAGATTCAAGTTCAAAAGACCAAAGAAGAGAGATCATGTGGACTTAGAAGAAGAATCAGATATAGGTAAAGTGGAGACACAATATCTCGGGTCAGCGTGAAAAGAATGAGATTTAGACAAGGTCCACATGGCACGAGCTGACCAGAGAATGGTGCAAGGTGACTGGAGAAAGGCAAAACCTCTCTCATGGACACTAGTCCTCTGTCATGTGACAGACCAGGCGGGCCTTCTGATCTGGTGCACATCTCCAACACAGTTGAGAAAAGACAGCTCCCAAACCCTGGGGGAATCTACCAGGGGACTGTGGTCCCAGGGCAGCAGATGCTTGGCTGAATGAGTGTTAGCAGCACAAGGTCTACCTAGAACATGACACAAAATAGAAAAATCCACCACACCCATGCAGCAGGGCAGAAGGGCCACCACGACAGTTAGCTTCCAAATACGTGAGGCCACCATCACTGCACCACTTTTAAAGCCAGGTTGGGCAACTGTCTAGGATCCCACTACATGCAAAAGCAATAAGACCTCAGGCTGGGCCCCAGGGCCCTCTAAAGTCCTCACAAAGTGGTTAAGAGCCCACCTTCAGGCAACCAACCTAGCTTTTCGGGCAAGGGTGTAGAGGTCCTGGGGGGACAAGATCAAACTTGGAAAGAGGACTGAAGATGATCTTAAGGCTCCTGCCATGTCCTCCTGCCCTGATTCAGGCACACCGCTGTCACTACAGCCACCATCTTAACCCTCAAGAAGGAATAATTTCCCTGTGCCCACTTCTGCTTTGGATCAAGTGCACGCAGACACCCGCAGGTAGCTCAGGATTCTAGCACTAGCTTTCCTGAAGGGGTTCTCGGGAGGGCTCCAGGATTAGGAGCAGGGAGAGAAGCTGGGGTGTGGTGCGTGAGGTGGGAGTTGGTGAGATAGGGCTGAAGGAGGGAAGGGAATGGAGTGGACCGGGAGGGGTGAGGGCAGAGGACCTACACTAGGGCAATGTTAGTATTTAGGTTTTAGAGTTTAGTTCTTTAGATAGAATTTTCCAAGCAAAATCTACCACTTAGAAATACAACCCAGAGGAGTTTACTATAGATTTGTAGTCTTTTCATTATTCCAAGGAGCAGCCCATGCAACACAATAATGGTTCCAACCACTAAACTCTCTGCATTTGCCCATCTATACCTCGTCCTCGCCTGGAGTCATACAACAACTTACCTGTTGGGTGGGCAGTCTTTCACTCAAGAGCCTATTTTCAAGCTTCCACCAAGAAGCAGATTAATGAAAGTGCTACACAACTTCTGAGGTCTGTATTCTACCATGTTATATGAGTAGAGCACATTGCCCTATTCATCTATCACAAAAAGGACATTTTCTCTAATAGAGATATTTCCTAAGAGATTATTCTGCTTCCTGTAGCACTAAAGTAAGCTATTTACCCCATTCATAGATTATGCAACAGCATAATTAAGCACTAGCCCAGTA
This sequence comes from Petromus typicus, assembly GCA_004026965.1. NCBI lineage: Eukaryota > Metazoa > Chordata > Mammalia > Rodentia > Petromuridae > Petromus > Petromus typicus. The sequence continues at coordinate 54,420 of PVIR01000718.1, read as the reverse complement.
ATTAGGAAGTAAGGACACTGAACTTGAACTTGAACTCTCAGGCTCCCAAAGTCACAGATTCATATAATAGAATAATCAAAAAGAAACCAAAGGATATTCCTTGCAATCTTCCCAGCTGCCCTATTCTCTGATATCCTGGATTTACCTACATTGGCTATTTGGTCCATTCTTCCTGCAGAATTACCAGTTCCTCCAATTGTACCCATCACAACTGATGGAATTCTGTCCTATTTACTCGCAATTCTTCTTCTTTTATGCATTAAATTCCTATGTGCATTTGCATGAGACTTTTTAGAAAACTGCAGCTCTTGGGGCCTTATTTGCTCTTCCTCTGGAATCCTTTTCATCAACTTCTAAAGCTATCCCTGAGAGATCCATCTAGGCATCCTTGAAAGCTGATCATCCAGATAAAAGATTTAACCTGTGTGTTTCCTCACTCAAAGTCAGCTCTATATACTTCTCACTAGCTATGACTCAATCTTGATTTGCTTTATCAAAGTAACAAAAAAAGAAAGGAGAAGTGAGTAAATTGATCTTTAATAATAAGGGCATTTTCTATACTAAACATATATTTTGAAATTTTAAAAGAAACAAGTTTTTTTTTTAAATCAGTCTTAGTATACAAATGACTATTAGCTGTATTTTGATAATATTTAGTAGTCTCAAAATGTATGTTTTTATGTAAATGTCAGGTAGAAATATATTTTAAATACATGATGGCTGCTCCAATAAGCCTTCTATTCCACATGTGAACAAAACAAAACACTGCTAAAACTTCTACGATTATAGAATTTTTGGCAGTAGACTTATTTCATGTTCATTTACATAAAGTGTAATAAAAATGAACATATTTCCATATTTTTCTATGAAAATTTTCATAAGTTGATTTTTATTCATAACTTCAATTACTGATGAGTTATTTAGCTAATCACAAATTTACTTAGAGTGAAAATTTGCTACATATTTCTTATCACATTTTTTACTGTAAAGAGTTTAAATTTTAAAAATCTTGGGAAAATGTAAAGGGGACTCTATTCACAGATAACTTTCCTTTGCTGTAATTTATCAGCGGTAAGGAAACATCTGCATATTAATCAATTTGTCAAGAGACCAAAAATCAAGGAGCAAAGAATAAGTGATCTTCAAACACTATAATTTAGGTTTTAGAAATGCCACTCTGAGTTCCCACATACTTTCACAGTTTGAATTAAAGTTCCATAAATAATAATTTGAAATTTGGAAGAAATCATGATAATCTTTATTTTTTAAATATATTTTTCTACTATACTGGCAAAGAGAATTTTCTAGCTTTGTGAAATATAGTTTTAAAATATGAATAATATCTTTCACTTTTAAGACATTTTTATCTTCTTTATTTTCTTGCTTATCTCTATTTTCTTGTAACAACCAAACTTCTCCTAAAAGAAGGCTAGTGTGTTCACTAACTAACTCAAAATAATTTAAGAATTTCAAGTAATAACAACAGTATAATATCAAACATGGATTGGTACTCTACTAGACCCTGAATGTATATTTATTTATTTATTTATTTATTCCTCCTAACAATTCTCCATAGTAAATAATACTATATAATTCAGTATTTGAGATAAGGCAATTGTGGCAGCATAGTTAGCCACAGACGAAGTGATAAAACCCGTATGTCTTCAAGTCCAATTTATTTAGGTTGAAATATACTTGGAGGCCTTAATTATCTCTAGGTTAAAGGTAGGCATTATATGACCACTACCACATTTAGCTTGCCCCCAAACAGCAGCCCAAGATTTGTTATTTGTTTTAGTTACATTAGTAGTAGTCTGAAGCATCTAACAATTACATTCCTTGTGGAACTTTGGTCCATGTACGTTAACACATCTTAACTCTTTTTCCATTCCCTTTCCTTGCCTTTTCCCTCCATTTTTCCTATCTGAAAATATCAATCTCACTGCTTCCGATTCTGTCTTTTATTTTGCTCTTTATCTATATTTTGGGTTTCTCATTTAAGAGAAACCATAAAGTATGTACGTCTCCGTGTCTGATTCAGTTCATTTTCCATTATGGTCTCAAGATACATCCATTCATTTTCCCATGACGATTCCAGTTTATTCTCTTTTATGGCAGAGGAGTCGCCCATTGTATATAAATATCTTATTTTCCAAAATCCATTCCATTTTGCGTCTCACAGGCTTCCTATACAGAATAACTAACTTGTCCAACTTCACAGATAGTAATAGTAGAAAGAAAATTGTACTCAGGGCTCAGGTCCTGTCTCCATGCCCCAATCTGTTCCGTTATTCCAGTCATCTTGTTCGTATTGTTCTCTTTCAATTTCAAGTACCTTACTTTGAAAAACAAGCCATAAAGTTACTGTCCTATTAAAAAAAAAAATCCAACTAGATTTATTTGGGCACTACAATGGAGTATTCGCCCCCCCCAGCAAATCAGAGTTAAAGTGAGAACAAGGGAACAGAAGCGGCTGGGCGAAGTGATGCCCATCTGTGATCTCAGCACGCAGGGAGGCCAAGGCCGGAGTTCAAAGCCAGCCTGAGCTACAGCGCGAGACCCTCTCAAAATCACACAGTCTCCGCCGCCTGCCATCCGCAGGCCTCGTTTTGCGGGTGGGAGCTCAGGACTTACCAGGCAGCGCGGGGAGGCGCAATGTAGTGGCGCGCAGGCTTCTCCAGCCAGTCAGTCTCAGAAATGCGTAATACTCCCCCAGCAGCCGGGACAACCCTGTCTTCGGCCTGTTGCTCGCGGGAAAAGGGCGCCCACGTAGGGCGGAAGCCACAGTGACGCTAGCGCGACCCTGGCGCTGCCCCTTGACCCCGACGCTGCCTTTTGACCCCCGGGCCGCGCAGGCGTAGTGGGTCCGAAGGCACGTGGCCTATTAATGCCGCCTCCTGCTGAACTCAGCTTCAAAGTGCTGAACTACTTACTGTAAGTGATAACTCAGGAATTATACACGATCCCGTTGCGTTTGTCTTTGTTGTCCATTCTCTGCCATGGACCCCCATAGTCCTCTAACAGCTTCTTTTCTCAACTTTTACAATGGTAGGCTCTTTTGGTTTCTTTTGGTTTGGTTTATATCTGAGGATTACCTGAACAGAAAAAGTGTCCTAGGATTTGTCATCAGAAACAGTTATTCACAAACATAATTATCTTGAAAAAAGCCAAATTGCCAATGTTGGCGAACCTTGTAGAGACCGAGTGGTCAAACTGCAACCTCAAACCCACCTATTTATTGTAGAGCACCATCGCTGCGATTAAACCTGAATATTGAGGTTTTATATAGGAAAAGAAAAAAAAAAACACCTCATACGTTAGTTAGCATATTTTGTCTCAAAAACACAGCCAGATATAATAGCTCACGCTTGTAATCCCAGCACTCCTGAGGCAGAGGTAGGAGGATCGCCGCGAGTTCCAGGCCAACCTGGGCTGCATTGTAAGTTCAAGGTCAGTCTGAACTACAAAGCAAAATCTTGTCTCAAAAAAACTAAAAAAAATAAACAACAACAACAACAAAAAACAGCACAGCACGTGTGCCATAAGTTCACAGTCTCTGACCCCCAAATTGCTAGGTGGATAGAAGAACAGGTTCTTAAGCCTCATTGAATGTAGTACCAGGAACCTCACCCAGATAAGGCCTTCTCCTCAGTGCCATACACCAGCTGAATATTTACCTCTGTCCGTAATTCAGGCCATAGTGTACACTTTATTAAGTAGCTCATGTAAGTCAATGAGATGGACTGTAGTAAAACATTACTGGTCTATATACTTCTGTTTTAAACATTTCAAATCAGCAAGAGTAATTGAAAAGCTATGAACACAAAACAGTGTCAGTGATTGGAAGGTCACATGGAGAAAAGGAGATGGAAGAAATAACAATATTTTGTATTTCAAATTTAATAGAAGTAACTATGAAAATATTTTTTTCTGTTAGGCATTAGATGATGACTCTATTCTCATTAATTTGTGATGGGTCAGTATTAAGCTCTGGCATTACTATTCATTAACCAGACAGCCTTTAGTAATTATATAAATCTACTATGACTTCTTCAGTTTGATCATCAATAGCAGTCACTACCCTACACCAGACTGGTTCAAAGTATAGTTGCAGTTTGCATTGGATGGGGGACGCTTAACTACCATTACCATCATTTTCTAGATGGTGAACATATCATTTTTACATTTATCTCTCACTACATTTTTCAATATAATATCCTGAATCTATTATTTTAAAGTAGTTATTCATTGAATGAATTTCAATAGATATATAAAAAGTATTAGCACACTTTAAATTCTAATTGTTATAAAATTTCTGAATATTTTAAGGGTTCCTACCCAAAGTTATTTCTTGGGATGATTTTCTCATTATCATTTCAGGTTTATATTTGTAGTATGATAGAAATATTCTTCAAAATGAGTGTCTTAAGTGATTCATATTTTATTACATAATATCCAAAAGAGTTTTGAAAATACAGACTCTTCAGTGAGAGAAGAACTATTTCTCTCAGGAATGGCTTTCACAATGTGACACTAAGTCCTAAGGAGATCCCTGTAGAGATGGACTTCAGGTAAGTCCATGAACCTTAGCCCCCATTTAAGAAAAACAAAATGGACGACCCAGGGATACACTCATTCTGTGAAGATATTCATTAACAGTTCATGGGAGAGCAGCCTCATAAGGTCAGCATTGCCTCATCTCAGATTTCCTCACATCAGTGCACAGAAGCAGGAGGTAATTGAGCAAGTTACTGCTGTCCTTTTAACACTGAAGATTTGTTGATTGTTGGCTGATAGGGAAAATGACATTGTTGTAATATCATGTCCTTCACATCATCACCTTGTGCTCGCAAAGAAATCATTGCACAGCAAACCATGTGTAGGATCTTCAACAAAGATGAAGAGAAATTTTACGGATGCAGTGAAATCCTTTTGCTTTTAGAGGATGAATTACAGTTTTTACTAGAAGAGAATATTAAGCTGATAGCTTTCAGGCAAGTAATGAATTTCAAAGGCCAAAGGTGATGTAGAGGTCTCTGGTGCCTCTTTTCCTACTTGTATTAAATATTTTAACACTCTATAAAATACCTTTAGTTTGTTACTGCTGAAGACAGCTCTAAAATCCAGCAATGCAGTGTGCCACAAGGGTGGTCCCATTTTTATACACACCAAACAAAAATATCCTTAGCACAGATGTATTTGTTTTCTTTTCAAGGTATATTTCAAAGCATTTAGTAGCTATTAGGCAAAGGTCTTAAAGTACAACTCTTTGATAAATATTACATCAAATTTGTATTTAAAAATCACAATAGCCAAAATGAGCAAAGAGAAGTTTTCCTTACACTGTTGCAATAGAAGTGGCTTCATTGAATAGTAGTTTAAAAGAATAAAAGTGGGCTAGGGATTTAGCTCAGTGGTTCTGCCGTCTGCCTGGCAAGCTCAAGGTGCCAAGTTTGATTCCTGGTAACCACATTCCACAATGCTAGGCATCATAGTTCGGGACTACTGGGAGACAGAGGGAGGGGGATTGCTGTGAGTTTGAGCCTGGGCTAAATAGGGAGTTCTGGGCAAGCCCTGAACTAAAAAGCGAGACCCTGTCCCATAAAATAAATAAATAAATAAATACATAAATTTTAATTTAAAAAATAAAAGCTAGAAGGGCTTTATATATAAAATTGTTAAATATGTGTTTACATGTAATTTTTAGATATTGTTTTGTGTTTTTAAAATACTTTATTTTTGATTGACATACAAAGCATTATAATACCATGATCATAAAGAATAATCCATTTTACTTGTTGGAGTAAAGTACTGAAAATTTACAAGCAGATGTTCCATGAAATTGATTATTAGATATGTCTACACTTAGAATTATCCCTGAGTTTGCATGTTTTCCCCTTTCAGTAGGTCATCTGTATTTCTTATTTGGCACCCATTAAAGTAAGCACCTGTCCTCGTAAAGAGACTATAAGACAAGGAGTACTATCCCCTTCCAAATTTCCTTTCACAGGCATGGTTCCCAGGTCTTTAAGAAAGACATTTCCATGGCTGTAAACCTGACAAGAGATAGGAGATTTATATACATTTCAAAGAGGCAGTGAAATGATTTACAATTCAAGTTTTCCAAAGTAAGTGCTCTAAAAAAAGTAATAAAGGACATATAGTCCTCTGTCCAAAGTGTAGCCAAGCTGAAGGGAACATTGAGAATATATCAATATTGATTGCTATTTCAATTACTTCAAAATTAATTTTAAAAAAGAAAAGCCAAATTAAATGAAGTAGATATATGATGTATGGGGCTAAAGAATGTTGATCAGGATATTTACCTTTCATTTAATGATTTAATCTGTCAACAAAATAGAGGGTAATACTAGTATCTCATAAGGTTGTGAAGCAAAGCAGCAAATGAAATTTTGAGTAAAAAAAAAAAGATGAGCTCATAAAATCTTATAAAGTTTAATTATTTACATTATTCAAAGTGATCCATTCTCATGCTGTGATTTTTGGGATATCAGAATAAACTCCATTTTCCAAGTGATCCTAAGAAAAAAATAATTTATGTTTTCTCAACTCTATAATGGTTTGCATGCAAATCCATGTTGTTGTGATTTTTACATTCAATACATTACACAAAGCATTTAACATTTTATTTAAAATAAGCATTATATTTGATTATTTTGTACAACTGTAGGCTAATAAAATATTTTGATTATCTTGAATGGAGGTTAGATTAAGTTACAATGTATGATGGGTTAAATACATTTTTAACTAACCATAGTATCAACTTAAAGTTTTCCACTGAAAGTCAAGGAGAATCTGCATAGGATAACTTTTTTACATGTATACTACGCCCTTTTTATTTTAACATCTACAAGGTAATGTACTACTCTGAAGTTGTTTTAATTGAGAGTTAGCTTTTTGTTCTTGAACAGAAGCAACTTTTAAATACAAAAAGTAGAACACCAGTACATGAAACACTACTGCATTTATAACCTCATTTATAGTATATCTGAGTTAGAATGGTTGTCCCACAGCTACAAAAGTAGACATTTAGATTCAAAACTCTGTATCCAATACCTGTGGGTGATTTGAGGCAAGTTAATAATCTATCTTTATAAATTATAATTATATAATCTGTTAATCATAGATTGCAATTATATTGCATATATTTGTGTGGATAAAAATATATTTTAAAAAGTGTGAGACACTTGGAGTACTTACAGGTGCAAAGTATGCCTTTTTAAACAAGAAATATCTATATCCTTATATAATTATATTTGTTTGGAGTTTTTTGTATATTTTTTCTTGGTGCTCCTGAAATTTCTTTATAGAAACAAGTAGTAGAAAATAGAATATTATAAGGAATTTTATCTGAAATTATGTTAACACTCTTGTTTTATAAATGATAAAAATGAAAAATATTAACAGTACAATACAAATATCTCACCATTCTACCTGCTAAATTCTTAAGAATCAGTTTGTTACTATAGGTAGGAAATATTCAAATCAGAGGAAAGACAAACAGTCAAAAACCTATGTGCTTTCTTGAAAACTATGACAACAAGCAAAGGGCAGCAATTTTGATAATTAAAATGAGTTTACTCTATAGAAATAATCTACCTAAATCTGCATATAGATTAAGTGTATAATCCATACTTGGAAAAATTAAGATGCATCTTAAGTGGATAAAAAGTTACAAAATAGGTTTCAATAAATTCAAAGTTGTTATAAAACTAAAAGGTAACTGGTGTATATTGTCCTGTATCGTTTAGTATCTCCACTAATTTTGCCCTTAAGAGGAGCTCAGTGAACTGGGAATCGATAGTGATGCAAATAATTACTCTTTAATTACAAAGTGTAGGTTATAATATTCAAAGGGCAACAAGTGACCATGTATTCAAAGTAGAGCTCTCTGACCCCCAACCTGCAGCAACTGCCCAGACCAGATCGCTTTAGCTCCAGTAAGCTACCAAGAAGCCAGGCTGCTCCATTCTGCACCAAAGAAAAATTCCCTTTTATCTAATAATATTACTAGACTCCAGTAAACCAATTCTTTCATATTCAGCTCAAAGGAACTTGATTAACAATTAACAAGTTCCATAATTTATTTTTCCTTTTTCCAGTGTAAGATCATCCAACTAGAAGGGCAAGCCGAAGCAGCCATGTAAAATTGCCTGCTTGTAGTAACTTCTACAGTTTTCCCATTTTAGCAGCTTCCAGGCACAGCATGCCTGAAGTTTTCCCACTTTCTTTATTGTAATTTTCTTTTTCTCCTTGTCTTTGGGCAAGTGATGGTGACTGACTTCCTTGATATAACAAGATTTGATAACCTTTTCTGGTTCCTGTCTAGTTGGTCTTCTTGTACATCAGCAGCTATCACGGAAGGTACACGCAGGCTGTCTGAAGGGCCTGTTGCTGTGAACTCCAGGCTTTCTCAGATGCATACCCCAGAAGAGCCCCTTCTAGCCTTGTTGGTCTTAGTTTTTAGAGTGTAATGGCAGGGTAAGATAGGATGGAGTTCAAACCCTTCTCTTGCCTTTGAGTTTCTCAGAAGCATATTTTTGGTCTGGAACTGGAAATTTATTGGTTTCCATGTATTTCTCTGTCATATTTCCTTACTGTCTTGGTGTCATAGTTTTGTGCTCTTTAGAAGCATTGGTCATAAAAAGGAGAATTTCAGTATAAAACGCAAACATCGGTTTCATGAGCCTGTTATTTAGTTGACCTTCACATGAATAAGTTTGGTCTTTATTTTCACCAGTGCTAATTATTTTTCTGGCTTAACACTCAGTTTTTTTAACTCCTTCTTCCCTTGATCTACAGTCAGTTTTGCATTCTGCATTACCTAGAAATATTACCTATATTCTTTTTTTGTTAGCTTTTGAACCATTTGCTTTAGGATCTTACTGACTTCCTCAATAATTACATGTAAAGTAAAAAATTTAACATGTGTTCATTTACATTTGTATGATACAGATTTATTCTTTAACATTTTAACATTTTATATACATTGTATGATTTAAAATTATATATGTATATAATTTCAATTATATCTACAAATCTTTTTGTGTGAGTATATTGACTATGATATTTTGATTCATTTTGATGAAACAAAACATCAGGATCTATTTTAAAATGAAAATATCACCATCTGGGCCTACTTGACAATTTGGAAATGTTTCTCTGAATGACTTAAGTATTGAAAAATAGAACAGTAGAGTACATGTTAAATATACTTAATATATTGAGTAATTCAACTTAAAAATGTTACATAAATCATATGTACAAATGGATTATCTTGGACCATCTCTTTTAATTCAGTCAGGTTGCCATATCATTGTTTTGTGGTTGGTGTAGAGCCTTCAGATTTCAAACTTTAGAGCCACAGATCACTAAAACTCCATTACAGCATGTTGTATTTTTAGCATACTATAGGAAAACATGAACACACACACATATATACACAAAACTCGATAACATAAGGTAACAATTTTCACTATTTTGTAATCTTATGAAAAGCTACAGAAAATGTATATGACTCACTTTAGAAAGGTTTGCCAATCACGTGTGTGTACAGTCTCAAAATAGTCCTAAAAAATAAAATGTCAGAGACAGTGGCTGTCTTTGTGATATTAAAAATGTATATTTATATCCAACATTTCTATTATTATCATAGCAATAAAATACATTTCCCAAGTAAAGAAGAAAAAAGTATATTAAAATTAAAAAGAAAAAACAGAGAACTTCAATAGTTTTCCTTCTTAGAAATCACAGGCATAAGTTGAGATGCAAAACATAGAATAGGAAGAAAGATTTATCAGAAATTACTCCAGAACAAAAGTATATGATGAGGTTGTTAACACATTCAACTTGAATAAAGGACAGAGATTGTAGCCCAGAAAATAAAGTGCAAATCCATTGGAGGATATTGAAAAAAGATAAAAATTACAATGAAGCCTGCCCTGCCCTTAGGTGTGCTTTACAAATTCTAATTAGTTGTTCACTGAACTGTTTCACTCTTTAAATGGCTCATGTATTCTGTTCACTCCAAAATCAAAATGACAACCAAGTCTTTTGTGCATATGTAAATTTGCTGAATAGAATACAGTTCCTAGAGCTTTAGAATTTGGACAATTTACTGTATTTATTCCATTATTTTTAATATTTTTTAAAAAATGACATTGCAATGTATAGGCACAATAGTTTAAAGTTGATATGTCCCTACTACATTTTTATACCAAGCGGGCCATAAGATTATTTTGTCTATTATTATTGTGACATTATTGAGTGTAATTTTTTAAAAAAAATTTTAGTCCTTTGATGTGATGATTTTGTTTCATTTGTAGTAAAATATGTATCGTGAAAAATAGGGTAAAACATTAGCAAACATCCATTAAATATTTAATTGATGATAAAGTTGAACAAATTAATAAAAGTATCTCTGAAGCTTTCAAAAACCACTGATGTGTTAAAATATGTAATGTACTTCATTTTTTAAAGTATTTTTGTGTGATAATTTATCTGCAATATTATATTTCTTTCTGCAATTTTAAGATACATACTCATGTATTAATATAATTTTATAAGCCTAATTTACATTGCATACATATATGTACATCAAATAAATTATTTATTTCAAATCTTTATTAATAATGAGATTATATATCTATGTTCATGTTTTTGGCTATAATTTTAGTTTAATTGGGATGGCAAAACATGGGATCATCATCAATTATATTCTTGTGATAATGCACAGATTAACAATTTGGAGTAAATAGATGCTTCTCTTATTTCTGTTCCCAAAAAATTCACTTTCTAGAGTTGGAGAACATAGGGATATACACTTGTAATATATAATGTGGAGAGGAAAAAAACCACACATAAGCTTAAGTACCATATGGTATCTTTCATTTGAGAAAGGTAAAGTACAACTAAAAGAGTAGGAAAGCAAGTATAGAAAGAGACAAGAGGGTGAATCTCTTGAACATAGAAAGGTGTTCAGGACATCAAGGACACAGGGAGCGGGAAAGGGAAGGGGAAATGTAGAATAAGGATATGTCATGTACAGGAACCTGATAACTTCAGTGGATATAAGTATTATATACCAGAAACATGAGCTAAGATGAAGAATTTCATCTTAGCAAGAGTGGAAATGGAGAGAAGGGAATGAAGTGAGGAGGGAGGGAGAAGGAAAGAGGTTTTAAAATACAGTGTATAAATCTACTCACCAAGATGATTCTATCCTGCATTTACTGCAAACATACACTGGTTTAAAAAAGGTATACGTGCTGATTAAAAACACACCTTCCTAGTTGCTCAATATATAAAAATATAGAAATGTGTAAACTTTAAAAATCCATGGGCAAAAGTAGAGATTGAGTTAATTAATGTTAATGTTTTATGTAACTTTACATAATGTTAAAATCAAAGAAGTTTGTTTTCTGTCCGATTAAGTAGGTATTTTTAAAAAAGCTAAAATGCAGGCCTTTGGTGCAGCTGACACGTGTGGTCCGGATTAGCTGGCTAGTGACACAAGCTTTTTGCCCCTCAGCTGTGTTACAGTGGAAGTTGTCCTGTGAGTTAAATCCCCTTCCCCTCAAGGTCAGCTCAGTTCTAGTTAAATTGTTTTTTTCTGAATTAACTGCTTGTTCTCCTCAGCAAGGATGCACTTGTTGCATCGTTCTATACTTCTGCCTGCTTGCCACTTGTGGTTAGGAATAGCATCTGAGGAGATCTGGATTCTGTATGTTAACATGGATGGAGGCATATATCTATCTATCTATATAGATATATATAGATATAATATATCTATATAGATAGATAGTTGGATAGATAGATATAGATATATTGTATATCTGTGTTCATGTTTTTGAGGGATAATTTATCTGTGATATATCATATTTCTGCATCTGTATGGAAATCTATAGAAACATACATGTACATTTCATCTTTATATACATATATATGAAGACATTGAAAATTTATTCTGTCTTTTGCAATGCTTATTACAGAAGAAATCAAGTGGACTTCACTTAGTTTATTACATACATATTTTACATATTTTACACAGATGTCTAAAAATTTTATTGTTATTCACATTTTTTATTAGTTTTATTTTTGCATTAAAATTTCCCTCTGAACACTAGGATATATTCACTACATAAAGTCTGGGAATTTAGCTATGAATTTATTTCCTAAGGCTTAATAGCTACATTTATATGATAAATTTAATCTTCTGAAGTACAATCAAAAGCTAGTTATTATTCAGTGTGCATATCTGAAATAAAAATATCTATAGAGAGGTATATTTTGATATTCTAGAAGGTAGCAATAGAGAGAGGCTATTCACAGTAGGATTGTCTTCAAAAACGATTGAAAATAAGCCTTAAAAATGAATAAGTATTAAAGATTAGTCTTCTCTTATGGCAACAGTTGTTGAAAATTCATTTCAGCTACAAGAAATGAAAACTAGTATTTTTCGTTGAATAGTGGAAATGTGACTCTAAATTTACTCCACAGTGACAGAAATTGAATGAAAATTTTTAGAGTAACTAAGACCAAATGAAAAAAAGTAATATATGTAAGAGGAGTATGAATCAGAAAACAGTTGAAATTTCAGGTTGTTATATAAGTTTAGGGAAGCTAATATTAAAATGTGCATGCATTTTTTTCCCTTTTCTCAAAATATTGATGTACAAATTATGATCTTTTCTTGGTTTTATCACATACAATCTTTCCCAATACAGCAAATCTTTGTCTTAGAAATCATTACTATTTTGTTCATCTTTCCACATAGCCTAATGGCAGACTGCCTAATGGCAGTGTCTCTCCTCTTATTCCCTGCCTGAATCTCTGTTCCAGCAAAACTTCCTAAAGCTAATATTCATCTGAAAGTATCTATTTGTGTCGCCCTCAGAAAGTTCAAACTATTGAATAAAAAAATTTCTTGTGGATATTCCCAGGCAAGAAAACAACTATTAAAAAGTATTGACATACATAACGTTTGATTTTTTTTTTCATTTCTCCATTTTTCCTTGGGTTCCCCCTCCTATTCTAAAGACGCACGATAAAATAATTTGCATGAAGATATATCATTGGGACATAATCCCAGAAAAGACAATTCAAACTCAAGTATATAAAAGTGGAAGGAAATTCAAAACTGTGTGAACCATGGGGCAAGAGTCATGACTCATTTATAGGTGTCCCCAAACCCTCATGTGTTTATAGATGGGCCTTTGGGGAAGTGACTGGATCTAGAATACATGAATATGGAATATGAGTGTGTTCATTGGATTAGTCGACTGATTGGATTAGTATGATACTTGGTGTGGCTGGCTGGATTTATTGAAGATAGAAGACCCACCCTGGGTTGACTGGCACCAATAGTGTTCAACCAATAGTGATTGAACCAATAGTGTTGAAGCTTGTTTGGAATAAAGAAGCAAAGGGAGGCCAGGCTTGCTGGTTCTGTTCCACTTCGCCTTGGGACTAGGGACTCTTCTGAAAGATCTACACACAGAGCTACATTGTATCTGCTCTTCTTTAACTTGTATGTTGGGTATTTGATCCCCACAATGGGAAAGTAACTATAACACCAGGTGACCAAGTTTGGCAGCTGAGCAACTTTGGTGGAAGTGAATAAGATGTATAAAAATTATTTTACTTAGTAATGAGTAAACTTATTAATTTATCCATCAAAAGTTGTTCAGTGATTGAATTCTGTGCTCTTATGAGAGAGAAATTTCTTTATAGTTGCTGAAATTAAAAATAAATTACTGTGTGATTATCTTTATTTCTTTAGAGTTTTAGGGAACAGGAAGTATAAGATTGAGGAGTTGCATTGGGTAAGAGTTTAGACACATGGCTGCTCCCTTGACAGCTTCCTATGGCAGAAAGGAAGAGACAGCAGCAGCAGAAGAAAAAAGAGTGTAGAAGGGGGATCAACTCCTACCTTCTACTTAACTTCCTCCTGTAATAACAGCATTAATTCATTCATGAGCATATTTCATGCACGCTCTATTATGTGAGGGAAAGGAAGCCTTATTAGTGAGAATACTAATTAATAATAGCCATTAATCAAAACAATTTGAAGGTCCCTGAAAAAATTAAAAATAGAAATATCATGTGACATAGTAATCCCACTAATGGGCGTATACTCAAAGAAAATAAAATCAGTGTGTTGAAAAGAGATCTGTAACTGAATGTTCATTGTGACACTGTTCACTAGAGACAAGAAATAGAAAAAAATCTCAATGTCCATGAACTTATAAAATTATGTATTACATTTACATAATAAAATATTCTTCAGCTACAGAAACAAGGAAGTCATGTCATCTAAACAACACAGATGAAACTAGACATCATTGTTTTATATGACACAAGCCAGACACAGAATACGACATCATCTCATTCATACGTGAAATGTAAAAACTTGATGTCATAGAAGTCAAGTATAGAATGCTGATACCAGAAGCTGGGGAGAATAACAGGAAATGTAGGGAAATGTTGATCAGTAGGTATTAAGTTATGGTTAGAGAGTAGTAAGAAATTTTTTCTGTGGCATACCACAACAGCAGATAGGGACTATATATATTCCTTTTAAAAAAATTAGAAGAGAGGTTCTCACTTTGTAGTTTGGGCTGACCATGAACTTACTGTGTAGCCCAGGCTGGCCTCAGACTCTCAGCTACCCCCCTGCCTCTGCCTCCCCAGTGCTGGGACCACAGACGTGCACCGCCATGCCAAGCTAAGAGATTTATATTTCAAAAAACCTACAAGAAGGGATTTTGAATGTTTTTGCCATAAAAAAATGGCAAAATATTTGAATAGATAAACATGTTCCACACAACTTAAATATAATGAAAAATATACATGTATACAAAGTCTCATGGTGCTCCACAAATATGCACAATTTGTATATTCTATCCGTTAAGTATCCTGCTTAAATTTAATAATTCTTTTCTGTCAAAATTACTTTTATAAAGTAGACATATATACTGACACTTTCAGTATCCCTGGAGCTTCCACTTTTTCCACATCATAAGGCCTGATATTTTTGTTGTTATGAAATACCTTTCAAAATATTCCTTCAAACCATCAATTTGATATTAAAGCAGATTCCATTGCAGCTCACCACCAGCATCACCACCATCTTACTTTACACCCTCCACTGCAGCCTGTCATGGGCAAAATTTCAAAATACTTTGAAGATTCTATCCCTCAATGCATGTGACTTGGATAATTTTCTACCTTAGCATGCAGATAAAAGCTGCATGTACAGTGAAACATGATTCCAATGACTTGTTCATCATGGGTTGACTCTCAGTTAACCACAAAGGAGATTAGCTAATGAGACAAGCAGAGAGAACATACGCTGTTGTCCTAGAAGTCAGGTGTTGGCCAAGAGGGACACTTCTTGCTGGTTTATAAGCCAAATAGACAGCACAGCAAAGACCCGTGAGAACTGTCTAATAACTGAGAATGATGCCAGCCAACTGCCAGCAAGAAAATGGGAACCTGAGCCTGACTACAGAAAACAACTTAATTCTGCTAGGAGTATGAGACCAGTCAGAAGCAGAGCATTTTCCCAGGTGAGTGTCTACAAGACAACACGATTGACATGAATCTTTATTACAGTTTGGTAAAGTCCAGAGCACAAGACATAGCCAAAATGTGCCAGACGTCCGACCAAAAAGACTGAGATGTGTCTGTGAAGTGCTAAATATGTAGTAATTTGTTAGCAGCATGGAACACTAACAGTCACACTGAGCTATCTGCTTTCTGTTTCAAGAATGTGTTATTTCTATCTCTTAAAAACCAGTACTAATGGGGCAGGGGAGTTAGCTCAGTGGTTTCGGCGCCTGTCTTGCAAGCGCAAGGGCCCTGGTTTGATTCCCTGGTAACCACATACAATACTGGGTATGGAGACTCACGCCCAGCAGCAACCAGTAACACATACGACAGTGCCGGGCATGGTGGCTCACACCTGTAATCCCAGCATTCAGGAGGCAGAGGCAGGAGGATTGCTGTGATGTGAGTTTGAAGCTGAGCTCAGGGCCAGCCTGAACTACAAAGTGAGACCCTGTCTCAAAAAACCTAAAAAAACAAACAAACAAACAAAAAAGAGACAGTACTAATGATCTCCATAATCTTTCCCTATACATGTGCATGTGCACGTGCGCACACACGCACACACACACACATGCACACACTGTGGGAAGAGCCATAAAATCTCATTTTCTTTATGAAACCTCTTGAAGATATTTGTCCTTCTAACATTTTAATGTGGATATTCATTGAATGTAATTAATTGTTTCACATTTTACCACCCCTTCTTATTGAGAACAAGACCAGAAGAAAATCATATTTTTAGTCATTAGCTAGGATATTTACTCATCCAGTGCAATGCTATATGAATGAATATCGTCAATCCTGCTCAGAATTCACAATCTACTTTATGTCTCAGCTTAGTGTCCCACATGCTTATTTAACAATATGAAAATTTTCTGATTTAGTGTACTAAATTAAATGATAGTTTAGGGATCATTTTTATAGATGTTTATTTAGTAAGTGGCTTAGAGATAGTTTTTTTATTTTTTAAATTGCTTTCATTGGTATTTTTATGCAAACATTTTGATCACATTCAGCGTTGAGAATTTTTTAATTCAAATTTTTATTGCTACATTATACATACACATCATCATTGCTTTCACTGTTGAGAGTTTGTAACAGTATGTGACACAACTTGATTCTCATTTTTTTTCATTTCCCCACCCAATCTACAACCCTCATCCCCCTGTATACATAAGCTTTGTTTCCTTTTATTTTTATTACTCGTTTTTTCCCCTCGTTATTTATCCTTACGGATTTATTTTAATGCTTAGATATGGATGTATTTTTTTTTTTAGGATTTGAAAACTGAAAGGAAAACAAGCCAAAATAAATACCCTTTGCAAGGCTCTAATGGAAATGAATGCTTCAGAGATATCTCAAACAATGGCAAGAGAGTGTTGGCAAGTGAACTAGGGTTTTTTATGGCGTCTTGGGAGTTGGGAGAGCATTGTGGCCAATGGGGGCTGGCTTGTCCTGGGTGGTAGGTTAGGGAGCTCACTAAAAGGCTGTCCTTTGATGACTGTAACAGAGATGAGTATGGCAAGATCGTGGAAAGACACTTTTGTTTTTGTTTTTAAATCAGAGCTTGGAACAATAATTGGGAAGAAACTATTATTAAAATTTTTATATTTCCACAAATGAAAGCATCTAGATATGGATTTATAGACTATATTCCAGGACACTGAGAAGTGTTAAGGATTGTCAGTCTACTTTTCCAGTTGTGAGGCCCTTGCTCTGACACAGGCACATCCGGAACGGGGCATACACACATCCATGGGTAATTTCCCTGTTTTCTACCTTATTTCCAGCATCCTCTCTTTTTTCTGCTCTACTTCAATATGCATGTATGTGTCTATATTCCAATCTACTATTTTTTCTTAATACTTTAATTCTAATTCACTAGCTCATGTTTCTTTATGTCCCTTTCACCCTTTTTCAGTGTTGTTTTAATAAGATCATTGTTTACTTTTGGAAGCATAGAAGTTATCTCACATGGCAGGGCAAACCTTAAATGCATTTTCTGTTAACTGTATAAGATCTTGTCTCACAGCCCTTTATAACACAGTGTCTTGTGAGTTATCAGTAATATTACAATTTTTGAGTCAGGCTAAAATTGAATAATAAAACTTGAGAGTTGAAAGAAATTTAAAGATTACTTAATAATTCAGATCCTGCATTTGCATACAGATTAAGTAACAGATAAGGTCACCAAGGCTGAACTAGCTACATATATAGAGTCACAGAATTTAGTGTGAGATAGGGAAAAAGATTGTCCTTTGATAAAATTTGCAGATTTTTTTCACTATTTTCTGTTGTTTCTATTAGTCTTAGGAAAGCTGCTTAAAAGTAATGAGATATCTTTAGTACTAGGAAGTGCTAGTATAGTAATTACTGTCCACCAGAGACGTTCAAAGAGAGGGCTATGGCTGTTCTGACAGATGAGTTAGGTAAAAATATTATAGGGATTCAGATCAGGTTGGGTCCTACAGGGTCAGAACAAAGGTGAGACACACGGCACCTGCCCTGGAGACACAAAAGCTGCAAACCAGGACTCAAGATAAAGACAATATGATCAGACTTGCAAAGTTCCTCAAAGAACAAACATGGGCCTAATGCACTCTAGATAGAGATCACCCACCCCAGGAGGTGACCACAGATCTCCGCTCTGTGAGGATGTAAAGAAAAGGTAACTCGGGGCTGGGGATTTAGCTCAGTGGTTCCGGCACCTGTCTTGCAAGCGCAAGGGCCCGAGTTCAATCTCCGGTAACCACATACCTATACTGGGCATGGAGACTCACGCCCAGCAGCAATCAGTACCACATACCACAGTGCCAGGTGTGGTGGCTCATGCCTGTAATCCCAGCACTCGGGAGGCAGAGACAGTAGGATTGCTGTGATGTGAGTTTGAGGCTCAGGTCCAGCCTGAACTACAAAGCAAGACCCTGTCTCCAAAAAAAAAAAAGAAAAAGAAAAGGGAACTCTCCAGTCATTGTGGAAAACTATAAAAATTCCACAAAAAAAACTTGAGAACACCCTATCATAAACATATTCGAAATGTAAAATTCCTATGTTATAAAGACAGATGCAGCACTATGTTTATTGTAGCACTATTCACAATAGCCAAGATAGTGAATTGAAATGTCTAGTAACAGATGAGTGGAGAAAAGAAATACGGTATTTATTCATTATGGAATATTATTTAGGAATGAAAATCAAATTCTGTCCTTTTTGGCATCATGGGGGAACCTGGAAGATGTGAAACAAACCTGGAACAGAAATAAAATCACTATGTGGTCTCAGTCATGTAAGGAATTGAAAAATGTTGAGGTCCTAGACAGAACAGAATACCACTTAGTAGGAACTGAAAACAATGAGTAGAGTTTGGGGAGAAAATTGATGAGTAGTTACAAATTTTCAGTAAGAAAAGTTAATTCTAGTTTGATAGTATAATAGAGGAGCTATAATAGTTAGTGCAAATTTTTGGGGTATTTTAAAATAGCTCAAGAGTAAAATAGAGGATTTTAAATATTCTACATGCAAATAAATGATAAGTATTCTGAGTGATGGATATAGTAAGTATCTTGATTTGATCATTATTCATTGTTTACATGTTTTGAAACATACTGTACCACAATATTACATGACAAATTGAAAACTAACCAAATGCAAAGGAAGGTCATAATTCAAAAAATAAGGGAGGAAAATAAAGGAAGAATGTAGAAAGCAAACTGCAAAATAGCAAATAATTCCCCTCTTAATGGTAATTAAATATAAATGGATTGGACATTCCAGTTTTAGGATAGAGATTCTCAGAATGAATACAGAAAAGAGAGCAGAAGAGATATAATGATGTTAGAAAACTACATTTTAGTTAAAAGATGGTATAAAAATAAACCATTAGATATTACTAAAGGGGTCAATACAGGAATAGTCCATAATTTTTACACATCTAATATCAATTTGTCAAAATATATAAAACAAAAATTAGTAGACTTGCAAACTGTCAGAGTAATTTCAGATTAATTTATGGTCACAATATAATAGCTCCATTTATTTATAGTTCTTACAAGTCACAGTATTTCCTAGAATTTAGTCCTAGATAATTAAAGGAGTAAGCCTTTCTCCTTTGCCTCACCTTTAAGGTATCAGTACTGATTGCAATTGAGATAATAAATATATACCTATTGTCAGGTGATTAAAGATGAGCTAATAGTATTTGTCCTAAAAATTTTCTTATTTTAGGATTTTCTTTTTGTTACAAGAGAGTGAACTATATGAATATGTATCTTTGAATATCTAAATTCCAACACGTTTTTCTAAGAGGAATTTCTTTTTTTCTCTTACAAGTGAAGGCATAGCATGAAGACAGGAAAAATTATGTGATATATATCCTGCATATCTTCATAAACAAAATTATTGAGGAATACTTAATAAACTATAAATGATGATGTATTTTCTCATGATGATGGCATTTTCTCAAATGCCACTTAGTTGTGGACTCCACATATCTACAATTTCAATGAAAACTCACTGTTAATTTATGTCATAGTGTTAGTGTGCTGCAGATGAAAATAATTGTTCAGAGGAATATTTCATGATGATAAAACTCTAAAAATAAAATCTTTTTATTGGAGTGTCTGATGGAAGATCTAGAAAGAAAATGATAGTTAATGCTCATAGGTAAGAATGTGTGTTTCTGTAATTCCTGTTTATTCAGCAATTCAATATGCTGACATTTATAAATACAGTGTAAGCAAACATATTCTGTATCTCAGGTTGTTACAGACAGCAGTGGGAAAACTGATAACTCATCTCATTTGAAGGACAGGGAGTGGAAATGCTGCATAAATATTTCTAAACTGGCCTTGAAAGAGAAGCAAGAGTTCTCACTGTGTTGTCTGCAAGATAATGTCCCAGTGCAAGGCACAAAGACCATAAATTGCTGTGCATAATGGCATGTAATGTATTACAGTTTTAATAGTAGCACTGCTGATTATTCAAGGTGGAATACAGGAAGTGAGGTATAGTAAGTTAGACAACAAACATTTTAATAAAGTCACACACCACTAATTGGGTGTTTTAAAAATTCTGTTCAATTCATTTATAAGTCCATTGAGGCTATGATTTTTTTTTCCAGCAAAAATTGAGGTACAGTACAACTACATGGTCAGCATAACACAGCACACCTTAAGTGACAGTTTCAAATTTCAAAGAAAAGTCTGTCTTCAAGGTCTCCCATACTTTAAACTATGTGATGATTCTCTCTCCAACATAGGACAGGTACATATTTCTAGGTAAAAATTATCTTTAAAAAGAGAATGATAACTTTAGATATAAATTTATTTTCCAGATAATAAAGAAAAGCCAACAAAGACCTTATTCAAAGTTTTGAGTTGTACAAATAACATAAAACAAATTTAAACAAATTGAAAATATTATAGCATAAGCCACATATATGTATGTGGTGTCCTTTAAATACAAGACTAAGGCATTCACGTTCTTCGAACTATATTGTATATTGACAATTCTACATGTTTCACTTGATCTAGTCAACTGGTCTTTGTCTTTTGTCTTCTCAATTAATGCCATAAATTTTCATGACGCTTGTTTAATGATATAACATTTCTTGGGAGAAATGATATGCTTATATGTCAAGTATGATGTGACTTGCATTTAGGACTTTATATTCATACTTTATATACCTAAAAATATGATTTGATATTATTGGACAGAAATAGTTTAAAATGTGTTACCCTGGATGTGTTCCAAAATGATTACATGAATATGAGAATTATTCTTTTCTTATTCTTGGTTGAAAGCAAGCCAAAGTATTTTTTTTCCCTAGGTTTTTTGAGACAGGGTCTCACTTTGTAGTTCAGGCTGGACCTGAGCTAACTCACATCACAGAAATCCTTCTGCCTCTGCCTCCCGAGTGCTGGAATTACAGGCGTGAGCCAAACATGCCTGGCACTGTGGTATGTGGTACTGGGTGCTGCTGGGCGTGAGTCTCCATACGCAGTATTGTATGTGGTAACTGAGGATCGAACGGGCCTTGTGCTTCAAAACAGGCCCCAGAACAAGTGAGCTAAATCCCCAGTCCAAGCCAAAGTATAACTGGATATTTATTGCTTGGTTAACTTTGCTTCTTTTCCCTTTGAAGTTGGATTTGTTGTGTTTCTGTAAAAAATCATTACTAATCTTACATTAGCCCATGTGATTGGGAATGGAGTTGACCTTACCATGTAGATTCAGGAGGTAAACACTTAAGTTGGACTGTCTGAGGCACTCTTATATGTGCTCAGCAATACATTTGTTTTCTGCAATGACATACAAGAAATTTTTACATATAAATAGAAAAATAAATTCTGTGTGCATGTTTCTATAGGTATATATCTTCCTGACTATTTACATAAAGATTTCTCAAAGGTGAAGTCCAGAGAGATCACTACTAACAGAAAGAGAATTGATGCCTCTCTAGCATGGTTCAGGGGCCTGATCTTTCTGCAGCTGGTCATGAATATCAGTAAACAAATGCCTCCCTGTCTTCCTTCTTTTCCCCCTTTTGTTTCATCCTTTCTATTTTTTTCTTCCTCTCCTTTTTCATATGTGTTACTATAAAATAAAATTTCTATCTACATTGGAAAACTTTGCTTAATATAGAAATTTAAAAACTAAGTCAAGGTTACTTAGTTTTTGATAATGTACCTGAGAAAGCATATGACTCACTCAGGGTTATGAAACTTATGGAATCTACCATAGGACTCAATTTCACAAGACTTGAACTCTAGATGTATTTAGTCAACCTTACAGGGGCCCTGAGTTGATTTAATTAATTGTTTGTGAAACCTGAATCCCACAGAATGAAGTGAAGGTTTCTCAATTCTGAATTAAATTTTAGAAATGTCAGTGGAAAGCTATATTTAGAGAAATTTGAAAAGTAGTAAGCGGTAACTGTGACCATGTCAAAATTAATACTAAAATTGAAAAAAAAATTAAATATATCCTCAGATTTATTTGCATTTCTTTTATCCTTGTACGTAATTAACATTGCAAATACACAGATCTTCAAAATCAAAAGTTTTTTTTTTTTAACATATAATTTATTTTAAAATGGCATTAAGGTAGAGTGTCCCTTGAGACCTGGAAAATATAAATATTCAGTTTTAGAAAACTGCATGTACAGTTTAGAATTCTCTCACTGATTAAAATTAAAAGAACATGGAGAACTGTAAAACGGAGGAAAAGAGTGAGGGAAGGAGAAAAATAGGGATATTTACATTTATAACAATAAATCATATACAGTAGTCTATAGTAATTAAGGTAAATTTTAAATATTTTGTTTTCTCTTTGTTTGCAGTGTCAGTATTTTGCTATGTCATATCCAATATTCTACAAGGAGGAAGTAAAATCAATAGATACTTAATATTTACCCTTTCCTACATACAGTTGGGGACAGTTGCTTCAGAAAGGAGAAAATAAATAACAATCTAAAATCTTAGCAAATCATGAGCTACAAAATGTAATTATATGAACGTTTCTATAAAATCTAATATAGCACTTGGTATTTTACAGTGAAAAAAGTGGAAATGTGTCGCTTAAAATCATAGATTTTATTCATAGATTTAATATTCATAGACACATGAATATTACACCTTTTACTCTTATACATAATAAATTCTAAACTTGATAATAAATGCATATTTTAAAATGTGACAAGAGCAAACTTTGATATTACTGAGGGTAAATTTAATGTGGAAAATGTAGTCGGAGATGAATTTTGGTTGCCAGAAGCATTAACAAAACGCCAAGTTGTTATAAAAAGGATGTTGATATTTCTTCTCAATGAAATAGAGTGCAATTTAGAGAACTGTGAAATAAATGACTCAATCAAACTGAGTAACTTCTTTTACTCCGAAGCAATATAAAACATAATAGAAGTTTATCGCTTAAAATGTTGAAGACGAAGTAATGATGTATGATCAAACTTGTATTCATAACTCATTTAATTTAGAGCATGTAAAATAACATCTCGCTGATGCAAATTTTAAATATTTGTACATTAAAGAACCTTCCGATAATTTTCGCTTCAGATTCATTATCTCTTGTTTATTCTAATAATCTTTTTACCTACGTATTAGTGTTCACTTTACTCTCAGTCTCTATTCGAATGATTATACTATTTCTATTTCATTATAATCTTGTTTGATCTCCTCATGACTTACTATAAAATTTTGAAAAACTGCCTACTCTCCAAAATTCACTTTCCGATTACTTTTAAGTCACACGATTTTAACTCTGTGCTCCGCGCCTTTGAGTCCTAGGACTGTGTGTCGTTTGTTCACCTGACGTCTCTCGGTCAGGGAAGGAGAAGCCTGCAGGAACGAGGGAAGGTAATTTCGGAGACACTGAAGGGTTAGGAAAAACCTCAGGTCGGAGCCGGCGCCGCCCTTCCGCCCGGGGGAGTTGAGGCCCCGAAGATGTGAGGCTGCAGCACACTCCCGGCAAGGCTTGTTTTGAATTTAGAAGAGAAAAGCAACAAGACCCCAGATAAAGGAAGATCCCAAGACTCTTCCTTCTTTTTCCCTAGCAGCAAGCCAACTGATTCATCGAGTAAGGGGTCCCCTCGGTTAAGGGGCAAGATGGACCTCCCCGCCCCCCATAAATCCACACTCAGCCCAGGGCCAACGGTTGCGTGGTTTCCAGCTCCCACGCTCGGCCCTCCGCAGGCGCAGAGGGCGGCTTCAGTGCTTGCTTGTCCGCTTTTGTTCAAGCCTCATCGGGGCTTGCTCGCTCTCCACCTCTCTCTGCCCTGGTTCTTCCATGGCTTGCTGCGACCTGGGGAATCAGGCCCAGCTCGACGCCCTCTGGAGGGATCCAGGCCTCTGGGATTTTCCTATTCTAAAAAGGGAAATGTTAATTACAAATGAAGATACAGCACTGAGTTCTGCTTTCAGTTTGTTAATTGTTGTGGGTATTGTTGGAAATAGAGGCCGTATCATTCCGGTTTAATGATTATAGTTGTAGGTATATTCAATTTATAGTTAATACATGAAGTTAGTGAAATAAGTGAAATTTCTTAGGAAATATGTCAGAATCAGAAGAAAAAAACAAGAAGACAAGGATGAGAAATGGGGTGGAAAAAAGAAGTGATAGGAAACAAGGTTTTTTATGAAAAGATTAGAAAAAATTCTGAAATTAAGTTTTCAAAGAAGGATAACAGCATCAGGGAAATATTTATGGAAATATTTACAGCAGTTTTTCTTCAGATTCGACTTGCAAAAAGCAGAGTCACCGAGCAAAGTGAAGGGTGAAAAATGGTTTTAAAAGATTTATGTCATAAAGGAAAATAGGCTCAAAAAAAGAAGATCTGTGGACATCACCTCAGAGATAAGGTATTAGGTTAAAAAGAAAAGTAAATAGATTTAAATTGGGTAACTGTACGAAATACGAGTTAGTGATTGTCTCATATAAAGAAATCTCTTCCGTGAACGAGAAGCTATAAGGACAAAAGAGCAGTATTTAAAGGAAGATTTATATATGAATTGTTTATTTGAAACAGCTTTTTTCTTTCAATAGAAAATAAAATATGCTAAATTTAAATGATGAATGATACCAAAATGTAGAATTAGTTGATGAAATATTGTCACATACCCTAAGGATATACTTGCTCATAGTCTATTAACACATTGAAGACATAATCTATTCTTTTTCTTTGTTCAAATAACAATATGGTAATTAGCTACCCTCCTATCTTATATGAGTTAAATGGATTTAACAGATAAAATTTGAAAATATTTCAAGTGTAAGTAAATAATTGATACAAAAGAATGTTGCAAATTAAAACAACACAGATGCTAACTTTGAAATGCTCTTTTCTCCTGGGAGCCATTCACAGACTTCTGTACAGGAATGTCATTCTTAGGCTCTACAGCTTTGTAATAGGAAAGACACTCGGTGGGGAAAAAGAAAGGTGTTTTGTAAAACAGAAATCGGAACAAGAAGGTCATCTGGCTTTTGATTTGAGGATTATAGCTTAACTTAGTAACCAAGCGTAAACGTTCATGGGCATACTAATAAGTACTAAAGTAGTGCTCTGTAAATAGTTCAAAATGTGTATTAATATGTTTCCATATATATCTCAAGCATCCAATAAAATAAAATAGTAGGTGTAATAACTTTAGAAGTAGACGAACTTTGTTTCTACTTTTATATTCAATGCAATATAATAGATTTACTTTGTCCTTTTTATGATCAAAATACATTCATTATATAACAATATACTTTGAATTATTGTCTTGAAATGTCCATTAATAATGGCAAAACATCTAATAAAATATCCTATTTTTAAAAAAGATTTTTTATGGTATTATTTAGTCAGAGGAAGGTAACCGCATGCATGGTGTGGAAGGCACCTGTGTCAATGTAAATTAAAGTAGTTGAAGTTTAATTTAGTTTGTTGAGTATTCTCAAGATCAGATTGAGTTTTCTCTCATCACTTCTAAGGAAGCAATGTGTAGCACCATCTGTACCACTATTATTGTGAGCTATTTGTTTAGGGGAAAAAAAGTAATTAGAAGAAAGTAAAAAGTTTCAAATGTAGACAAGAGTAAATGTAAAAAGAATAAAAGAGAAAAGAAAAGAAATATTGATTAAAGAAAAAGAAGAAGCACATAGAGCAATGACTAGATAGGAAGAGTATAGACTATGTCAGATGAAGAAAAGAAAACTGTGCAGAAATAAGTAAGAAAGGTAGGCAGAGAAACAGTCAGGCAGAGCTGACTACAAGGGTCAGACCTCAAGCCCTGATTAGACACAGAGCTCTGACAAACTAGACAGAGGAAGTCAGAGTTAACTGTGAGAAACTGAAGAAGGTGTGTGGATGGCAGGTGAGGGCCAGCCAGGGAGCACAGGGTCCCTCTCACTCTCTGTCACTGAGTATGAGGAACAATCCTGAACACACTTGAGCAAATCTGATGTGTTGGTTTAAACTGACCTTTGTGTCCCGTGATGCTAACAAAAGGACATCCAAGAAATACAATGGACAGCACTAGACACAGAAACACCCAACATTTCCAGAATAGCATGTTCTCTGGTGTAACAGCACATATGTTAGTGTAGGTATTTGGCATTCAAATGTGAGGTGCATCTCCACATCAGTGACACTATTACTATTGCAGAATGTTCTCGTCAAGAAGATGTCACTTATTGGGCACCTGTATATGCAGCCTTTTAGGCAAGTGTGTCATTGTCATTGTCATTGTCCCTGATTTCTGGAAGGAATGTGAATAAAATTGTTCTGTAATTTTTTTTGCATACAATGAGTGTCTCTGGTATTTTCAAAAAAAAAAGTTATTAATGCAGCTCATGTTAATCAATAACTGTCCATTCTTCCATTCAACTTTACAGTAACTTTTTAAAAACATCCACCTGTGCCAGGCCTTGTAACACTCAAGGCCAAGACATAGACATGATTGAAATGGGTTTCTTATAAATAATGTGCTCATGTTTGTGAAAGTGAATCAATCATTGCACCACTAGAAAGAGAGGTAGTTTTCTGGGGTAGAAACTCTGATTTATTCTTCTGCATGTCAAACTTATTTTGATTGTTTGTTTAAAGAAATAATTTTCAAGTTCAGTCGGAAAAAGAACCTGAAAATGTATGGGTTTATTGAAAGAAAAGAAACTCTGAAATCTGTAGCCAAGTCATCTAGTAGAAGTTAGACAGGAACTGCAGGGTGTATTTTGGAAGCTAGTCTTGAGTTGCCAAGAAGGCTGAAGGTCGTGCATATAGCAGGGCAGCTGCGCATCTTTGCAAAGAATCTTCTGTCCCACACTGTCGCCTACCGTGTCCTGTTAGTTATCCTGGTTCTTCCAGATGCTGATATTTCTTTTTCAGTTTTATTATAAGGTGAAGAAATAGGGGAAATTTGATATATCTAAATTGGGAAAGTTCTAAAACACTGCACACAAATAGAGTAAAATAATTCAGGAAAAGTTGGCTATCAGAAGCAGATGTGAAGAGAAAATCAAAATTCACCAATTTCACACAAGAAATGTGGTAGGATTTGAGCCCATTTGTGTGGATTTTAAGGAGAACCTAACATTCAGGCTACACTAAAAACTCCAGGATGGCTGCTCGAATCCCAGCTTGCAAGTCTGAAAATGAAAGTTTTATAAGGTCACAGGGTAAATACCCAGTTCTATCTTTCTGCCGTTACAAAAAATAGTTTTGTTTTCTAACTCTTCTCATCTTGTTCTTTTTGCTCTCATTCAGGATGCCGACTGCTGCGAGCTCTATTTTTTGTCAATTGACATTAATAATGGTCATTCAAGATCGGGTTGGAAATTTCTGCTCTGAAATGCTGAGCCTCCATTTTCTTGGAGTCACTTTTATGCTCCGTACTGAGGGGTGAAACTCTTAACTGCGTCCAGCTGACCTTCATTCCTCCAGCCCAAGCAGAAAGATCCAACCTGTCAGGGCAAGACTTTCTACATGTTCTTACTGGCATTATCCTTGAATGTCACTTACTATTAATTCTCCTGTCTACTAAGTACATTTTTACTTTTGTCACATAATAACTTTTCCTGTAAAATACTTTAATAAGCTTTATTAAAATTAACTCTGAGAGAAAATGCATAAAATGGAAACTTTGCATATGTATGGAAACTTGTCGTTTCTTTGATTTTTATTTACGGTATGTATACATTTACTCAATAACATGTTTCAGTCAGTAGACAAATTAAGGAATAGGATCTTATTGAAAAACTGAACACCATTATGAATATTATACCTCTCAAAAATATGACATCTTTCCTATTAAAATATTTTTGAAACTTCTTCAAAATAACTACTTCAACAGCGAATGACACCAAAATATTGATAAAATTTTATTAATTAGGTAGAATAGATATTTCCATGTATGTTCAAGAAAATAATGTAAGTGCAACTTTCCTGTTATTATGTACTCAGAAATGCCATTTCTAAGATAGAATTTGTTTTTATTTTCTCGCTATTACACAAAACTGTAATGTTCATTTTTCATTATTATCAGTTATATGAGTCTAACTTACGCCTCTTTATTCTACCACAGTTTGAAAATGTTAATAATTAGAACAGGGTTCTGGGGTATATAGAAATGCAGTAAATTTTCCAGGAATATTTGTTAGTAATTCTTATAGTTTTAGATGAGTAAAAGGAATTATTAAATGCTGTATATACAAGAGCTGTTCAGCATAATGTAGCTGTCTAACAAATGAGATTAGTAGGCTGTGGAATTAAGGAATATATAACCAAAATCTAAATTAAAATTAAGTAATATAATAAAATTTTTAAAAATTGAATTTAAATGTAAAATGTGATTAAGAAGAAGTAACATACTATGCCTAGAACAATCAAAATTAAAATCTCAGGTCTATAACAAAAATTATAATAATATATAGGCATGTAGAAATGAAATATGTCTTTCTGAGACTAATAATGCCCAAAATAAAGCCATGAATAGTTTGGAATTATACAGGAAAATCTTAAAAATTCCAAGGGTTAAAAATCCTAAGTAATTCATGTTTACAAACAGTATTCATATGCACTAAATGAAAAACTACTGAGTAATCTATAAATATATGAAATATCATGGAGGAGAGATACATGATAGGCTTCGTAACACTATAAGTTTTAATTATTTTAAAGTTTATTTAAGGGCATTGGAAGCCTTTCACTAGTATTAGTAAAGAAACTGATATGATCATACTTGCTGAAGTCATAGTCACTGTAACGTGAGCAATGGATTGGAAATCCATTAAGAGGTGACTGCAGTAACCAAGGAAAGAGATACTATTGAACTGAACTATGTTAAAGCAGTGGGACTTGAAAAAAGTCAATAGAAATGAAACAGAAGAAGATGGAATCAACTTGGCCTTTGCGATAGATTTAATGGACAAAAGGCAGAAAAGAAAAAAACCTGAAGACGTAACAGTAATGTTCAACTGTGTTACAGGAATAGTAACGTCATTTGATAAGGTGAAAACTGAGAGCTAAGACATAGTTTAGTAGCCAAGAAAATGCTCTAATCTTTAGACTTGCTGAGTTTGAAACATGTTTCTTCTTTCTTTGTTTTTCCAGATGGAGATATCAGTGCAGGAATGAGGGTCTGACTCTGCAGTGCTGCGTATTCATAACAATTGAAGTCCTGAGGGAAATTTTGTGAACTGCATAAGTAAAAATCAGAAAACATTTTAAAAGTGGTTAAAATGTAAGAATTATAGATTCTGTCTGTTTTACTCATTAAGATTAACCAAATTTATAAAAGCAGAAAACCGAAAATCTTTCTTTATCTGAGATAAATTGATTAATAAATATCTTATCATACTTCTGGAAGTCTATGGCGCTCACAGCTGACAATAAGGGATTCCTTTGTCCTCTTCATTTTCCAGCAAATAGCCAGATGTGGTGTTTGAGTTCCAGCAGAGCCAGGATGAAGAATCAAAAAGTGAATCCACTAAAGAGGACAGAATTTCTAAAGGTATTTAAATTTATAGAGACTAAATTTGGTGAATCAACTTCCTGTATTATTTTATCAGTGTTCTCTAGCTAACTATGTCAGGACTATGAGAAGATGAATCAGTCAGAAATATGCAGAGAAAATGTTGAGACTGTGAGTACACAGCTCCTGTACTAGCCTAGGGGAATTGTGGGATCAGTTACTGAATATTACCATCCTCTACATTAACCTTCTCATGTCTGGTTTTATTGAATAATAAACCATAATATTTCACAAATATCAAAGTTCTGTTAATACTTTGCCAGGAAAGCACCAATTTAACACAAAGTAGACTGTTTAGTTCTCAAAAGTCAGTATGCAAATACTTTTCCATTCCTCAGATATGTTTAGATGGAGATAAAACAACAACAAAAAGTGACTCTTTCTACTATGACATGTCAGGACTGTAGTAATGAGACTAAATATCTTTAACTTTTGTCCAAATTTGTCTAAGAGGATTTGCTCCAAACCTAAAGATATAGATTATTTGAGTGAGCAATTGAAATCTACAGATTTTTTTATTATTTACAGCTTTATTAAGCTTTATTATCTATAGTCTGACAGTCTACAGAGTTTTATTTATTCTGTCCCATTAATGGGATTACCTAACAAACTGATATATAAGGATACAGTGTCAGGCCTCAGTGACCCCATTAAGACAAGTAGACCATTCCTTGGGGTTACTGCGTTGAAGAGATAATGTACTTTTACCTGTGGATTTCTGGTAATTTTCCTTATTGCACCCCTGATTTCTAAAGCAGGTCTCCAAACTCTTTAGAGTGGCTGGCTGGGGAAGTGCTGTTTATCACATCTACTGTTGCATAATAAGCAACACTTCAAACTATGTTTATGAGTAATGTTTTGGAGACATGATTTGTAGTAGAGGAAACACTGTGCTCAATATTATATATTGAAGTTTTTGCTCGTGATGTATATATCAGCAACACAGATATTACTCAATTCATATTTAATTAAGTATATGTCTGGGTGAAGAAGCTAGACATTATCATATGATGTAGATTTCACTAGTTTTAATTTAAAAGGGGGATTTTCAGTAGCATAATATTCAGGAGTATCTCTCTTGCCACTATTTTCTTTTGAAGCCACAAATGATAAACAGAGGTATAATCAAAAAAATGATTTGATTGAATATTTTTAAATTATAGATGTATTGCAAAGGTAATACAGAGTTACTTTATTACTATTTTCCCAGTTTTGCTTTCTTATATGTAACTTGTCACGATTACTTAAAATCATGGATAAATATAAATTGAAGTCTATAATTTATTAAGACTTTTAGATTTTTACTTGCTATAATTCTCTTCTATCCATCATGAAACATTTAATTAATCTTTATGTCTTATTTTTCTCCTTAATATTATGAAATTTTTTTATAATTTTGTTATTTGTGAAGACCTTGACAGTTTTGAGAAATTGACAAATTCTTCTTGGATTTTCCTCATTCAGAATTTGTTGTATGTTTGCCTCATTATTAGACTTGGCTTATTGTTTCTGAGTAGGAAGTTTGCAGATAGAATTTGTCTCCCTAAAACATACCAGAGGTTTGTGCTAACCACTTGACAGCATTTCTATGGTAGTATCTGGAAGATTTTTTTCACTGTAAAGTTAACTATGTCTTACTCTCTTTTATTTGATTTTCTTTGAAAGAGAACCTCACCTTCTTAGATATGTAACCTTAAAGTTGAAAGGCATAATAAATTAATTGGAATTATATCTCACTTATGTTTATTTAAACACTTACATCGGTAGGATTTCAAAATTGTACTTTTGTATTTTGGGTTACAATCAAACACTTATTACATTTGTTTGTAAAATTATTCTAATTCTGGGTTTTGTTTGGTACCTATATTCTGTGACAAACACCATGATGTTTTCTATTTTTCAAACACATACTTCTCTCTGGCTCTACAAGATGCTCCAGAATTATCTTATGTATTTCCTGCCTTGGTCTAGAACGACCTTGTCCAAGAAGTCATCCAGCTTTTAGGTGAGTGGTATGAGAAACCGATCTGGGTGGTTGGTATCCTCCATACTACTGACATGATTGTGAGTAAGCCCTCTTAGGACAGAAAAAAAGACAACTTGTGTACATTATAACGTACTCATAAAAATAAGGCTGTATATGAATCAGCTGTTTTTATGCAAGTTTATTTTAAGCTAAAAAAACCAGTTCCTATTAATGCATCTAACTCAAATTCATTATTACTGTACACTGTTCATGATGGGAAATAAAGTCATCAGCCAAAGTACAGTGAGCATGTACAACTCCTTTTGCCATTGATGTTATTGGTTCCACTCATTTTCAAGGTTATTTAGGTCAATTTTCTCTTATTTCTAATGAGGATATTTCATACATCATAATATGATTAGATTTATTGTTATCACAATCTCCATTCCCTCCTAGAATTCTTTTATCTCCTAAATGGATTTTTGAAAACATTTACATTCATTACTGCTCAATATTTGGGTTATAAAGCTTTATGGCTTTTGAAAAATCAGAAAACAGTATCACCACTTTTAAAACGTCTCCTGTGTTTCATTTAGTAAGCCTCTCCCCCTGGTAAACCCTCTGTAATCACTCATCTATTTACTGTCTCCATGGTTTTGCTGTTAGAAGAATGTCAGGAAATGAAATTGTATATTGGGCGTTCTTTTCAGATGATCTTCTTTCACTTAACAATATCCACTTGACATTGATCCCTGCTTTTGCATGGTTTAATAAGCTCATTATTTTTATTACAGAATAATGCCCTATCATACAGAGGTACAGCAGCCTGTTTATTCAGTCGCTTATGAAGGACATTGTGGTTGTTTTTATTTCTGGTGATTATGAATAAAACTCATTTAAGCATTCACCTGATTTTTTCCTTTGGAGATAAATTTTCAGGTGAATTGAGCAAATAGCTAGATGTTTCTCTGTGTTATTGTTGAATCATAGGTGAAATAATGAATGAAATAATAGGGGTAGCAGCAATTCTTGAAAAGATTGTACTCTTCACTGATTTTCCAACATTTTGACAAAGATCACTTAATTAATCTTTTCAGTGGCTGTTTTTGGGTTCTTCATTCTCCACTAATGTAGGTCTACTCTTGCCAGTAACACGCTGTCTTAATTAGATGCCTCTAAAGCACATCCAAGCTGTGGCAAAGCCCTCTACATGAACCCTGACCCTTTGCTATGCAGAATATTTTGGCCAAGTTTTACCTTGTTACTCTCCCCTGTTGACCTTGTGGCCAAAAGAGGATTTTATTGCTCTTTCAAATTGAGAATGCGATCCAGGCAAAGGAGGGAAAGCTCACAAATTTTAGGAAATTCCTAAGTCTGTCTCTCAGAAACTTCTCACCATTCCATACTCTGACTCCCACAACTCAGCAAAGTCATCATTTAGGTATTCATATCAGTTTATGAATTGTTAATTTCCTTTCTAGGTAGATAGATCTCATTTTCTTTCTTTCCACATGTACCTCAGAGTATTTCCACTTGTTGGAGTCAAGTTTACCCTGAAATTCAGTTTTTTGAAGAGTGTGAGAAAATCTATTAATTTTTATCTTATAAAACTTTTTTCTTGTAGTAGCATAGGACATAATAACTGTGAAGGTACTTTATATGTTGAAGCTAAAACTGAAACTTTGCAATTCTTTTTTTTTCCCCTCTACATCTGTATATATGCCACATGATGATGACTTTTTTGGCTACACTAGTGAGAATAAATATATTCCTGAAGTAAGTTATTTCATGTTGTTCAAAGAAACAGTCATTATCTGCAGATGAAAGATTTTGAAACTGGTAAATGTTAAGCCCTCATAGACCCTTATCTTCAGAGAAGCTTTTAAAACATCAGTGTCCATTACCTACTCCAAGAGATCCCAACTTAATAAGTTTGGGATTGGCTTCAACATGTATGATTTTTATATCTCCCAGTTAATGCTGATACACCAACCACAGCTGAGAACGGTGGGACATCTCTACAAACAATTGAAGGTACAGCTTCAGTTTTTATTAACATTTTATCCAAAAAACATTCAAAAGTGTACATGTAGTAACAAGTTTGTTATGATATTGAAAAAGAAACAAAACTGTTAATTATCTGATACCATATAGTTATTCCATTTAGATCATCTTCCAAGGATTGATTATTTTGCATGCAAACCAAGATGTTCTTTTGCTAACGGGAAGAGCTGGTAAAGCTCAGAAGGCTTTGCATTGAAATGTTACCTTAGTGGCAGTTATTGCATATACTGAGGTGAATTTACTCTTATTCTACAAGAGCAATTAAAACAATCATACATTATTAAAATTTACAAGAACTGTGTTAAAGAAGTCTGATGGTCTATACACGAAAGAATGTGCTATTTTAAAGGGCACAATGAGCCATATGTAAATTTATGTATTACTGAAACAGTGAGCTAAAGGTCACTATTTAGTGTTCTGTCATATTTTTAATCCACTGTTCATGTCCTACTAAAATTGTCACCCATGCTTATAGTTTTATACATTTGATGTCACATTTCTGTGATCATTTATATGTGTTTTAATTACTCCCTCACTTGAGGTAATATGAGGAGCTTTCTTTTTTCTTGTACTCAGTGTCGCTGATTAGATTCTTTTGTATAATTTGGATAAATGTAATTAATTGTTTTGAGTCATTTTAACATATATTTATAACTCAGTACCACCACATCTTGACTCTTTGTTTAATTAGAAAGCAGTGATATTAGTGGGGTAACTGGTGAATCCAACCCTAGTTCTGAGAACTGTGTGTGGAGCTCTGCAAACTGGAAAAACAGTTAGAAAATCTTTAGTATGTGTATAGAAGGAGAAAAGATATAAAATAAATGAGATATAAATTCATTAAAAATTAATGTTTGAAATAAATTCCATATTTCAACCTAGAGGGAATAGTAATATTTCCTAAGAATGGGAAGGAGGAAAGACTTACTCAGCTTCGTTTATGAATTTGAAATAGCAGAAAACATAAAACTAGCTCTCTAATGAAATCAAGAAAGTGGAAAGTATATTTGTGATTGACCATGACAGTGTTGCTTCAGGGACCTTTAGCTACAGGAAGAAAACCTTCATTGTAGCTGATATAGTTTTATTATGTTGGAGAATAAGAATGATATTTAAGGCACTGAAAGAACTAAGAGAATAAAAACCTTATATTCTAACTGAGGGATGTAGTCTTGCAAGTATTCATGCAGTCTCTGTGGTGCAGCTATAGAAGTACTTGAATTTAATCAACCCAAATTTCAGTTTACCATACACATTGAATAGTCATCAAATCTATGAGCAGCTATTCTCATTTCATCTATTCTCTAACTCCTGAAAACACTAATCTAATACTGTACAGTATATCTATGAATTTGTGTAGTCCAGAAATTCTGTGAATTTTCTAGAAATATATGTAAATAAAATTAAACATTATTTACCTTTTTAAAAAATCTGGCATATTTACCTAAATGTAAGATTCATTCACATTTTGGTATATATTAGCACATGTGCAGTACAAACTACATCTTTCTCAGTTACTTATTGTATTTGGAGGAAAATGAGTTATCATAAGTAGTTTAAATTTGATATCCTTGCTTTTATTCTTTAAATAACAGTGTTTCTTCTAGTTTTGTATCATTACTCTTTCTTTGCAAACTATATTCTTGAATTTTATCATTTTTCAAATATAGAATATGTTATCTAATTATGTACTTTCAGACTTAATTAAACAATATTTTCATAGAAATATATACATATGAAACAAATATTTCATACAGAAATTTTTGTGTCTTTCTAATAACCTCTGGTCCTATTTATTTCTATATATCAACCTTGGATATTGAATGTAAAATTTCACTTCAACGTATTTCAGAATTCTGTATTTCAGAAAAACAAGGCTGGTTTGTTTAAAATGCACAAATGATACAGATAACATTGAAAATTAAAAAGGGAGATATAGACTGTGTGTTTTAAAATCGAGATTTCATAATGACAATTGTTTGTAAAAAAGAAAACTGGAAACCATGGTACGCAAAAACATTGGATCACCAGAGGCACACTGCCAGACTTATGCATAGTATTCCAAGACTTGTTAAAATCTTTATTTGAAATAAGTACAGATAGATTAAATTGTAGCTGAAAACTTTGGGGAAAGGGTGTCTTTCTTAGTCTCAAGCTTACAAACAGAAATTCTCAGAAAAGAGGTTAGACTTCAGTGTCAGGTTAAGGATTGAAAAAGTGTTATATATAAGAAAACTATTTTCTCTGTGTAGAGCTATTTTTAAGTAGAAAATAAGAAAAATCATTATCTTTATAGACTAATACACATTAATTTGGCATATCATGAAGTTCATATGCATACAGCACGCACTGGTTGAATACGTACTCCCTCATAATCATTTGAATTTCCTAAATTTTAGTAGTCACTATTCCACATTCAAATCAGTTTTCTTTATTTTTCACATATGAGTGGATATGTCATAGTTTTATTTCTTTTATTTTCTTTTTTTTAACCTAATGTCATACCTGCCAGCACCAGTTTTGTTCCAAAAGCTTCCATTCTTCATGATTGAATCATATTTCATTGTATACACACATCACATTTTCTTTATCTATATGTCTATTGATTATCATTTAAATAGCTGTTATGAATGGAACTTCAGTTATTATGAATAGAGCTTCAGTAAACTTGGATATGCAAGTATTTTTTGTATACTGATTTTTTTTTTCTTTGAATATACACTCAGCAGTGGGGTCTTCTGTAGTGTTTTAGGCTTTTTTTTTTTTTTTTTTAGGATCCTTCATAATAGCTATTCTCCACAATGACTCTATTACTTCATAATCCCACCAGCAGTATACAAGAATTCCTTTTCCTCTACATTTTCCTCTTCCTTTTCCAACTTACTCAGTTGATCTGGCACTGTGCAACTTCTGTGTCTTTCCCATACTGAAAATAAGTGTGAAAAGTAAAAGATTTGGATTGATTCAAAACATGGAGACAACCATAACAGTGCAACTAAAAACAGGAAACAACTTCCCTAACAGCTTCAGAAAGTCACCACACTTTATTCACTACACTGGGTGTAACAAATATTAACAGGTCACTCAGAAGGCAGCAGTTTGATACACTCTAGAACAGTGGGGATTTTCTGTTGATTGGGAGTCCATCACCAGGGTGTCTTCAGCTGTTGCTGCCCTGGAGCATCACAGCATCATTGAGTCACTGAGGTCTTGGCTGTCATGGGAAGTGAGAGCCAAGTTATGTCACAATATGCTATAGATGGCATGTAACTGGGGGAAATAGGCCTAAATGTAATTTTAATTGTGAAATGATTTTTCCCCAAAATTATGTAGAACTGCTCTGGACAGAGACTCTATAGTAGGACTATTGGTGTTTGTACCACAGGTTATATTTGTGGTGCTCAAAGTGGAGCCAAGAGAGACTGTATAATTTAGAGGACCCAGGTTTAATCTCATACTTTTTGACTCACTCTGCTTATGCTGGGGCTGCAGAATATGCATTTCCAAAATAGTTCCCAGGTGATGATACTGATGTAGATGTATGATATTTTCCAAGAGAATTCTAGCATGGGTTATGGTATACATTTTAGAAAACATTATTTAGAAACCAAAGGAGGCCACTGAATTATGTAGAGTGCTCATTGCTGTGCTAGGCTGGAAAAGGAAGAAAATATCTCTGTAGAGCTAAGACATCTCTGGTCAGACACACAAGAACACTAGCACACAAACACACAGAATTTTAAGAGTTGAGGTATTATGTCTGCTTATTAAAAAACAGGGCCCATTGATTGATCTTTAATTCATGATTGCTTAGGTTAAACCCTGAATCTATAGATTTATAGGTTTGGATCCACATAAAGTATTCTGAAAAAAATAGTTAATCATCTAAGTTATAATGTATAAGTGGTTCATGGTCTAAACTATCCTTTTAGGTAAATGACAAGAAAATGTATCAAAAATACTTCTGAACATTCCTTTACATTTAAGGAGAGAAATGTATCCTTTTCATATTTCACATATCTCACTATAGGGCTTACATAACAATCTCAAATACACTAGTGATGATATACATATGTTAATGATTTTTTGCAGAAAATAAGCTCTCATGTAGGTGATTCTGATTTCATAGTTCACTTCTTTGTTCTAGTCCATTCACTAATGAAATATCTCTGAGAAACAGAAGTAGGGATATGAAAAGACAATTCCATTTTAAAGATGAAAAGATTGTGGACAGAGAGTTCTCCAAAGAAAATATTGACATGGCCAATAAATACATGAAACTATGTTCACCATCATTATCATTATGAAAAATATCTAAACCATATTGTTTTACAGTTATAGTCAAAACAAGAAGCAACACAGGCTAATTGAAGACCTAGATAAATTGGAAGCATTACTCATGTAAACATAAAATTGCTACAATTACTGCAATTTGAAAAATTGTTTGGCAGATATTGAAATAATAGTTAGTGCGTTACCCAGAAATTCCACTTCTAAGTTTATCACCTAGAAAGAAACCAAATCACTACAGAATAACTCATATATGAACAAGTAAAATTAATGAGTAAAACTTGAACATGAATGCTCATAGTACTATTAATCATAACAGTCAAAGCTTTGAACCATCCAAATGTCTGTCACTTTATGATTTAATGAAGAAAGTGTGGGCTAGCTACACTATATATACAAATGGGATGGACTGAAGTTTGACCTCATATTAATATGTCGCAATCTCATTGAACACCAGTGTGCTACCTGCAAATTTGAGCATATTTTGCAAAAGTCCTAGAAAACATTAAGTAAAGATGTGATCATTATGGGACAATAACAACATAACTTGATTCCTCATAAGAGTGCAACACTGCGAAGGCACACACATAGGAGAAAGGTCAGGTGATGGCAGAGACAGATACAGAAAACAACTGTCAACCAAGAGAAATCAAGAATCCATAGGCACTACAACAGCTAAGCAGAAAGAAGTTACAACTTTGCCTAAATGCTCAAAGGGATAGCAGACCCCTTCATATCTTCATTTCAAAATTCTAAACTAGCACTTGGGTTACACTATTCCTAGGCAATGAATACACAACAAAATGAGCATTCAGCTCCATATTCAGCTACAGAGAGAAATGAAGCACTGAAATATACCACCTGTTCACATGTCCTTAACATCATGCACTTTCTTGTAGGACGAGTGCAGTTCGGTCTTACTAGGCCTTGATGTTTAACAGTCACTCCTGGTATGCCCAGAGTTCGATGTTACTACAGCTTTATAGTAATGTGTATGTATTTGGTGATCCAAAGATCCTCAACCAGCCTCTTCACTCTATGAGTGCAACCTAAAGTTGCAAATTTTCTCCTTGTGATTTATCTACTGGTCTTTTGTAATTCAATATGAGTATTATAAACTAAATGGAAAGTAACATACCATTTTAACCAAGTAACAAACACTTCCATTGGATAATTTCAATTTTAAGAAGAAAAAAGTTGTTTTAATTTATATAGATGGGTATTACCATCTTTTTTTCTTCCTCTGTCCATTCCTAGAAAAATTTGTTTTTAACCAAAAAATTTAAATTGGATTTAATTTTAAAAAGCAACTACTAATTTAGTGTCATCTGAAACTAAAGTCAAAGGCAAAAAATACACTTCTTCTTCATGGAATATGAAAAATATATAACACATCAAGTACAAAGATATTATACCTGCTTTGTTGTTTTAAACTTGTAAGAACTCATGTTTGACATTTCATTATTTTATATTTTTAAAAAAGAAAATAAGTATGTGTTTTATTAGCTCCAACTATTGAAATGTTTTTTTCTTGTCTTATTTTCCTCATTTCACTTACTTTTTAAAGTTAGGTTTACTTTATATTCTATCTTAGCATCATAGTTAAATCTATACTCACGTGAAGCATCTTAGACATTTGTAAAGCAAGGATTAGTATCTATTGTGTTTTTCAGTTTAACATAGTTCTTTCAAATGACAGCTTTAATCCTATTAAATTATATTTTTAAATGCAAATAACATCTTTTCATTTGATTTAGCACTTTAACCACCCAAACCATTTTGCTTAATAGGTCTGTTTTTGACTTTGTAATCATTTTATTCATAAATGTGCCACCATGCTCATCACTGTGTGGGGTTTATCATGCATTCAGCCACAGATCACTAAAAATAAGGCACAGAATCAGATAGCAAGCTGCATATCAAAAACTTTTTCCAGACCAATAATCGTGCTGCTATTTGAAATTTAACAAATTGCTGCTATATCATCCATTGTCAAAGATCTGTTTTTAATGACCCTGTCAGATTTTTTTTTTTGCTGAAGAGTTGAAGCCAACCATGATAATAATGCTCACTGAACTTTGGAAGTACATTTGGAAGATTTTGTTTCACACTATTGAGTATTTTCATATTTCTGCTCAAAAAATGTTGTTAAAATTTATTAATTTCATTTTTTTTTGCAATAGCAGGAGTCCAAAACTCTTGTATTTCTGTATGTAGCAGGCAAAAATCAACTAATAAAGGAATATATACCTGTCTAAAAATATAGAATATTTTTTAATTTCCCATCATCACCGTGACCCCAATTGTATCTTTGTCTGAAATTTAATGGAAGGCAAATAATTCAATTTAATTTCTTATATTACAAAATAAATTTTGAGCTCCACTAAATTTCACTGGTGAAGATGGCATATTAGTATATTGTAATTTATTGTCATAGACTAAAGCTACTAAGAAATTGTATTTCTTTTAGATATAATACTATTATTTGAACTTTTTTTTTTTTTTTTTTTTTAGACAGAGTCTTGCTTTGTAGTTCAGGCTGGCCCTGAGCTCACTGTGTAGCCCAAGGGAGCCTCAAATTCACAGCAATCCTCCTTCCTCTGCATCCTGAGTGCTGAGATTACAGGCATGAGCCACCACACCCGCCACTGTGGTATATAGTTACAGGGAATGAATTGAGGACCTTGTACTTGCCAGGCAGACACTGGAATCACTGTGCTAAATCCCCAGGCCCTACTTAAGCTTTTTAAAGCTGTAAGAAAGTATCTGTATTCTGTTATCTCAGTTACAATGTGCTGTGTCTAAGACAATTTGAAGAGTTAAGAAAGATGACAAGCATCTACCCACCTCCTTTTCAAAGATATGTCAATGTCAAGTAATTCTGTCAGTCCAACAGGAGCAATTGGAACCATAGTGATTTTTCATTCAGAAATAGACAATTTTTTTCCTCTTATCACTGTATTTACAGCTTCCATCTTACTGATTTTTAAAAATTAATTTTGACTAAAATGTCCTTGGAGTAGAATCTGATTGCTTTCCTCAACCATAACTTCTTTTCCTAAATGACAAGCTATCGATATAGTATATATTGATGTAGATCCACACACCCATATAGATCTTGTAGGAGATCTTCATAAAGTCATCTAACTTTGACTCTTACTTACTAAAGAAAGTAGGAGCCCAGAGGAGGGACTAAATCAACTACTGCCGAGTTAATGATTCAGAAAGCAATATAACTATGACAATAATGTAGCTGTTTCCAAAGTGAAAACAGAGAAGTTAGTAGACACCTTATTAGCACATTATTCATATCATGCATTTTCTTATAGGATGACTGCAGATTGAGCTCATTAAATCTTCCAATTTAATAATAAATCCTAGAAACCCTGAGTTCAAGATGTCACCAGAACTTATAGTAGCATGAAGATATGTGATTGTGTAAAAATCCTCAACCAAATAGCCTATATTAGCCTTCTAGGTCTCTTCCATTAGGCCTATTTTTCCCTCTAATTTGTCTACTTGGCTTGTGTATTTGAAGACAATTATTACAAAGAAAATGGAAAATTTTTTTTGCATATATGGTGGCAATAATTGATGCCGTTTCTAACATTAGAAAAGGAATTTCTAGGCAAAGAGTAAATTTCCAGAAAAGAAATAAGACTTATTTTGCAAGGTGTATTCTGCAGATTTAGAAAACTCAAACTCGTAGATTATCATCTCCAAGCCCAATGAGACAAATAACAATATTTATGTATTGTATCACTCATATCCATAGGAGAAAAGACAGGTATTCCCCATTAAAGACAAAGTTGAGAAAGATATTCATCAGTTTACAGAGACTTGAGTTGTGAAAAATTACAAGTATTTCACAGATGACTTTTAAATAAATCTTGGAAGTCACAGATATTAACCGAATGAACTTGATGTCTATATTGCAAATATCTAGAAAAAAACACACAAAAACTAAATAAATAAATGTATGACAACATTCAGAATGAATTTTTATTGTGAAAATTATTCTTAAATTATAGTATAATTTTGATAGCAACTAAAATAAAATGATTACAAGGAGATGCCTTCTAATTTTTAATGACTTAGAAACAAGGCAAATTTCAATTTAAAAACATAAACATACCAGATATGAAACTTCTTTTAATTAGTAAACCTTTCAGAGCACCTTATTTGTCAAAATTAAACTTCAGTACACTTCTAAATGGAACTCAGAGTGGGTATGGATGTCTTGCTCTCTGTGCTTCAGACGATATCTAGTTTTCAGGGAAGTTATACAGTGCCAAATATTTCAGCTGTGGGCAGGTTTTGGTATCTGGTTTTCAGTTCTTAATGCTGTTAGGTTAGTGCAACAGGGTCCCTTATGCTTGTAAGACTTTGGAAAGCACAACCCAAGTCTTTGTGCACATTTCAGTTTCTAAGACTTCAGGTGTCAGAAAGACATTCAGAAGTACATGGCGTAAGCAGCCCTGCTCCCAAGTGAAGACAGCTCTCAGCAAGTGCACTCTCAGCAAGTGACCCTGACCACTCCACCCGCTCTGAGAATCCTTCACTCCATTCCCGATGTACTACTAAATAATGCATCTGCTTGAATCATTAAGTATTTCTGCAGGCTCGCTCGGCGTGGCCATTTACCGATACAGAGTATGAAATAGGTGATCTTGCAGGATTCTTGGCTCTGTCAGGGAAGAATCACTTGATGAACACAAGTCCTGGGGCAGGACATAGAATGACAGAAAAAGTGACAGCCAATGTCCTGTCTTTGAGGAGAAGAGTTAGGATGAGGAGCAGATTTTTGAAGAGCTAAAATAAGTGCAGAACTAAAGGTAGAACTTCAGTGGTTCTATTCTGAAGAGATGAGGGAGGAAAATGGTCTGGAGAGAAAAAAATGTGAGGCCTAGAGCCAGGGATTTAGTTCATTGGTGCAGAAGCACATACCACAGTTCAGGGAATGGTGGCTCACACCTATAAGCACTTGGGAGGGAGAGGCAGGAGGATTGCTGTGAGTTCAAGGCTGAGCACAGGGCCAGCCTGAACTATAAATGCGAGACCCTGTCTCAAAAAAAAAAAAAAAAAGTGAGGCCTATCAGAGACATGTTTTCAGGAAACTTCTACATCCTGGTGAGGTGTATTGTACTGGTATCTTTCATCATTTTTATCCTAGTTGATGTTTCTATCATGAAGTAGTCTCTCTCCATGGATTTTTTTCCCCCTACTTTCTTGAACTCTTCTACTAGAGGCTGGTGTTTTCTATTATTATTATTGAAATTCTGATGGAAGACATTTTTATTTCACTTGCTAATATCCATGAATTTGAAAATAGCTGTTGTTTTAAGTGGTGGGGATAATGTGAGCTGACATTAATCAAGAGAGCTAATGGCTCTTATGTCTGGGTGCTAAACTTACCAACATGTGTGAGTCATCTGGTGGGGAGTAATTATTTTCCAAGAATATTTTATCGTTGCTGATTAAGTATGAATGCTGCACAAGTTGAACATTCCCTCGTGTTGTATCTTCTTCCTAGCTGACATCTTGGCTGCTAATGCAATGAGGAAAAAGAAAATAATAAAACATAGATTTATTTATGACATAGAATTTTCTACCCTGTGCCAGTGTATTTTTTACCACTGTTGGTTTCCTTAAATTCTTTTAATGGAAATTTTATTTCTTTACATTAACTGCAAAACCCAGCATGCATTCACAGAACACGGAAGGATTCTTAACAAACCTAACTATCTGTAAATGTGATTTGCCAAGTTGGCTCCTTATTTTTCCCCAGGTAGCATTTTCCTTCACTTCTGTATCAATTTGTTTGTAGAAATGTATCTAATATGTAAGTTTTATGGTACATGCAGCAGGAATGTTTTGTTTCTCCCATTCATACTTTAAAAAATATGTTATTAAACAGACTGATGATCCAACTAAAACAATGAATTTATTTTCTGTGCTGCAGCTTCTTGAAATGATCCAAGTCAGCATTTTTGAAAGTGGAAACATTTACAACTCCTGAAGTACAACTTGATA
Organism: Petromus typicus; assembly: GCA_004026965.1. Classification (NCBI taxonomy): domain Eukaryota; kingdom Metazoa; phylum Chordata; class Mammalia; order Rodentia; family Petromuridae; genus Petromus; species Petromus typicus. The sequence continues at coordinate 9,915 of PVIR01000718.1, read as the reverse complement.
AAAGACGTGCTGATGTGCTAAAAGCTAATGCAGCTTCCTATGGTGCCAAATTCATACCATGGGAGTATCTTATGCACGAGAATCTGACTCAACAGTTCCATATATAAGATCAATAGAGTGAGCCACGCTGGCATTTGACAAAGGAAAAAAAAGAAAAAAGAAAGATCACAGAGTTTGGCAGAGCCTTGTTCCCTGATCCTTACGGGTTTAAATTGGGAGCTAGTGACAAAACACACTCTAGGTGAAGAAGTGCTGACAGAGAGACAATCTTGCTTCATTAAAACAAAGGTTAAATAAAGATTAAGCTTAGAGCGGCACCAGTGGCCCAGGAGACTGAGGTAGGCATGGTGCCTGTGTGCTCTTCCTGACTCTTCAGTTGGCCTCTGAGCAGAGGTGCAGGGGCCAAGTGGGGAGGCTGCTGCTTGTGAAGATGGTGCCTCCGCCATCAGTTACTCAGGGAGAGTCTGGGACCAGAGCTGCTGCTGCCAGCTCATTAATGAGGGAGCTACATATTTAAATTTCCATTGAATCCTCATGTTCATCTGATGCTCTGTGTCTCTTCTGTTTACCACAATGCAATATAACACTTCAGATACATTTAGAGAAATCACTGTAGTTTTCAAACAATTGGAAGAAAATCCTATTACTTGATTTTCAAATGTGCATGTAATTTGGCAATATGACTAACATTAAATTATGTTTGCAGCACAATCTAAGAATAGAACAATAATAAATGTCCTGAACAGCATTTTAAATCAATATAGTAAAAACTCCAACAGTGTTGGAGTCCAAAGTGTTCACTACCGAAATCTGTGTGCATTTGGGATTTTTCCCTTATCCACATGATCTTTTTAGTACTGTCCGAAAGCAGTCACAGCAGAACAGAAAATAGCTTACAATGGAGTGCTAAAAGTTTATATCAATTCAGATTCTCCAGAAATATTTCAAAGCCAACATTCATTGTGTTTCTGGAATTCCATTTCAGATTTCTTACATAAAATAGTCTTAGCCCACAAAAAAGAAATACTAAGCACTACTTCCAGTGTATTTTATGCCTCACCTCTCCTTGATTTTACTCACCCAGAACACCACTTGACCCAGGAGATCATTAGACCAAATGGTCTTGCCTGTGCCTACTCTTAAGAAAACCAGAGAATGAACCAAATACAAGTGATCTCTATGTGTGTGTGTGAAAGTTTATATGTGTGAAAGAGAGACAAATACAGAATTTGCAATTGAATATTTTTCAGATGTGTTCTCTACAAAGAACACCATCACAATTACTGTTGAAATGAGGAGACAGCTGTAGCCATGGCAATTTAAAACTGTAGTTCAGGGCTGGGGATTTAGCTCAGTGGTTCCGGTGCCTGTCTTGCAAGCACAAGGGCCCGGGTTCGATTCCCCGGTAACCACATAACAATACTGGGTGTGGAGACCCACACCCAGCAGCAACCAGTACCACATACCGCAGTGCCGGGCGTGGTAGCTCACACCTGTAATCCCAGCACTAGGGAGGCCAAGGCAGGAGGATTGCTGTGATGTGAGTTTGAGGCTGAGCTCAGGGCCAGCCTGAACCAAAGAGTGAGACCCTGTCTCAAAAAACAAAACAAAACAAAACAAATAAAACTGTAGTCCAGATGAGATTAGAATGGAGTAGAAAATGAAACTTTGTCTATACCTTATAGAAAGGCAGATGAGCAGATATGCAGATAAAAGAGACTGTGGAATAGAAATGCAGGTTCATGTGAGGTAGCAAACACGTATACTCACATAAACAAAGTCAATACAGAGAGCAGGAGAGGAGGCAAGGTAAAACTAGAGAAATTCTCATTGGCAGTGAGCAAAAACACTAAAAAGACAACTTTTAAAGCAGAATCTGAATATAGGAAAATGAAGCAAAAGGAGAAGATAAAAATAGTGAATGTTTCTATTTCTCTTAACAGCAAGTGTAGTCCCTTCAGTCCTAATCCATTATATCTTTCCTACCCTGCTCGTCCTAAATCCTTAAGCCTGCGTAGTAACCTCCTTCATATGCTCTTCTGAGCCTGAGACTCCGGAGGGCCTTCCCCATTCTTGGTATCAAGTCACGGTGCATCAGTGCACGTGGGCATGACATGAGCTTCCACATGATATGGCAGGATACCAAGGGAAAATGTCTAAACTATTTCCAAAATCTCATACATATCATATTTTTTCATGAGCTTTTGCTCCATCTCTACTGAATTTTTGACTTCATCTAACCTATGACTTCTTCACCTTCTCAAGCACAAGTTGTTGTAATCAGTAAATGCAGCTTCTTTTTCTTCTGACAAAACAAATCTAACAAAAGCTGATTTAGCAGCTGTTATTGAAATGACTGGAAATTACTTCAAACCAGTGTAGGCAGTGCTGTGGATGTAGCTCAGGGGGAGGACATCCTTGGCTTGTGTGAGGTCCTGGCTTTGAGCTCCAGGGCTGCAAAAGGAAGGGAAAGAAAGAAGGGTGGGGAGGAAGAAGGAAGGAAAAAGAGGGGGACTGGGGAAGAAGGAAGAGAAAGAAAGGAAGGGGGAGGGAAGGACCATTGTGAGCTGGTAGACTTTGTCCCCAAAACGAATGATCCAGAACTCTTCCTTAGAAAATTTAGGGAATTTGGATTTTCTCTTGTGCCACATCCACAAAGAAAATTTAAGGAATTTGGATTTCTCTCTTGTGCCACATCCACAAAGTTATGGCAGTGATTTTGAGTCCTTTCTTTTTAACCCAACCCACAAAGTTCTCTCATTTTGCCTGTTCTGTGGTCTCTGCTTCCCAGAGTTAGTAATCCTAGGAAACTTTAAATTTTTTTGCTTTATTTTACAGAACAAAATATGAATAACATGCAGCTTTTGCAACTAAAACTCACCATTTCTGACATGCCCAAGAGTTCAGGTTATGCAGTACCCATCCCTTCATCCCTCTAGAGTTAAATTTTTCTCTTTTTTTTTCTTTTCTTTCTTTTTTCTTTTTTTAGGTTTTTTGAGACAGGGTCTCGCTTTGTAGTTCAGGCTGGCCCTGAGCTCAGCCTCAAACTCATCACAGCAATCCTCCTCCCTCTGCCTCCCAAGTGCTGGGATTATAGGCGTGAGCTACCATGCCCGGCACTGTGGTATGTGGTACTGGTTGCTGCTGGGTGTGAGTCACCACACCCAGTATAGGTATGTGGTTGCCGGGGATCGAACCCGCGTCCTTGCGCTTGCAAGACAGGCGCCGGAACCATTGAGCTAAATCCCCGGCCCCATTGAGTTAAAATTTTCTTATACCTAGTCATTGTTGAAGTGTCAGAATTCCTAAGGAAGAATGTACATGCGACTCATGAAACATTTACAAAAATAATTACTTTGAAGAATATAACTTTACAATAACTTATTGAGATGAATAGAAACATAACATACTTTCCATCATAGATTTTTAGAAAAAAAAATGGTCTTTTTTTTTATATGTCCACAAATTAATGTGCAGTTAAAGAAGAAGCAATGATTCCTATTTAGGTGCTCTTGTTGAAAATGAGAAAAACCTTTGGAGTATTTTTGTTAATTTCTCATCAGTTTAATTACATTTATATATTACTTGCTGCAGCTTTTCCTGCAGTATTTTGTTATTTTGGTTGTATCCCAAATGAAAGACCTTCAAAATTGTAACCATATAGTGCCGGGCATGGTGTCTCACATCTGTAATACCAGCCCTCGGAAGGCAGAAGCAGGAGGATTGCCAGTAGTTTGAGGCTTGCCTGGGCTACATAGTGAGTTCAGGGCCAGCCTGAGCTACAAAGTGAGACCCTGTCTCAAAACACAACAACAACAAAATTGTGACCATACATGCATATGACAGTGTTCTCTCATAGCATAATATGAAGATGTTAGAAATTTTAGTAAATGTAGGCTCCTCACTATCAGGAAGTTTCCCCATATATTTACCTTAAAATAATTTGTTTATGCAAAAGAGGGGTCTCCAAACTTTCAGTTAGTTGCTGCAGTTAAATTTTTATAAAGGAACAAAATTGTCATCCTCTTGGAAGGCTTTCAATTCAGTTTGAAACTCTTTGACATGACATATTTTATGAATGAGTTATCACTCTTCTGTGTCAAAGGTACTTGTAAATTAGCTTCACCGATGAGTGACACCAAGTTCCTAGTCACTGGTAAAAGTCTTTCAAGTTGGCATATGTGATACCCTTGAACTTTGTTCATGGTGACTGAGTTAGAGAACAGATTTTTGGTCCTCTGCTTGGTAAGGAGCAGCTAGAAAAAACTGACTCATAAGCTTGCAGGTGAGAATATTGAAGGTGGCCGAAAGTGTCACTTAAAATTTTTATGTGCCTCCAATGAGAGCCAGATTTCAAAATTCAGAGTAACTGCCGATAGTAATGTCATATTTCCATTTTCATACCAAGACTTTCTTCTTTCTAACTTTCAAGTGTGCATAAATTTTACGATTTTAGCTACGGATTTTTTTTTGTTGTTTATGGCTCCTCAGGAAAAAGTGTTAACATAGGAATTGTGCTGAATGAATCCTATCAATATATGCAATATACGGTAGATTTTAAATTATAATCTTTATTCTAAACTTTGGCTTTTAAAATAAGATGTGATATCAGATATAAAACCAGTGTGCAGAAGATTCACTGCGCTCTGCTGACAGCTGTGTCAGCCTTGGCATTCCGGCTCATCTGTGCACTGACCTCCTCAAGTGCTGGCTTTCTTGTCTTTCTTTAACCATTTCTCACATTTGTGTTAATCCAGTGTCTTCACCTTATAACATTCTACACAGTTTTTTATTTTTCTTTTTACCCTACAGCCTGCTAAACACATGACATATGCAAACATTACATACACCACAAATAAATTTATAGTTTAGTCCAATTGAACAACAAATAAAATACAGGCAATTGTTCATAATAAAAAAGATCATATATTAAGGCACTGAAAGTCTATTAACAGAGTGGACATTGTAAAATATTACTAATAACATAAGCATAAACTTGTACATTTGAAAAGGTTATTTTAACAAGGTAAAAACAAAACAGTGGGTTAAAAGAGCATCCTAACAAAACTAATTCAGCAACAGAACATAAATGACTCATCCATGTGGCCTAGTAGTTGTTCTCCTGGCTTTGGAGTGGTTAAAATCAACAGTTAGGGATGGATTGTCCATATCATGGTTCTTTCTTAAATATCCATGACCCATAACTACCTTTTATGACTGTAACTGTCTTTACATTATCAGGGACAGATTCAAGACCAATATTATTTTATGCATGTTTCATTTAATTATTAGGCTGCTACACCTGAAACTGTCCTTAACCAAATTAGGTCTTGACATTTACCTCCCTTGCTTATGTTAATGTGTGTTCAGGGAGCCATTATTTTCTGTCAGGCCATCTTTATTGATTTAACATTTATTCAAACCTATATCATTTTTCACCTGTGAGTCTGCATAGATATATGAACAATAATTCTGTGATGTAAGTTCAGTTAATGTGACTACTTTATAGAAAATATATTCTTGTGCACTTGGAAATATTTGTTCAAAGTAGTAGTTCACTGGTCTCATCTCCATGTGAATTGATGGAGGATTCTAAGGTTTATATATATTTCCAAAATTATAGTTAATAGTGTTTCAAGTTTCCACTATTTTTTTTGGGGGGGTTGTTTGTTTGTTTTGTTTTGTTTTGTTTTTAGCATGGGGGTCAATCTGGGTCCTTGTGCTTGCCATGCAGACCTGGCACCACTGAGCTACGTCCCTGGCCCAACATACACTCTTACACTGTTAATGCTTTTTCATATTTTGTTGATGTTTCCTGTGTTACCCAGTCTGTGTGCTTGTTAATTATGTTCATAATCTTTTATAACAAATGAGCTACTTAAAATCATTGTGAAATAACATTAGCTACATTAAGAAGAGTTTTCTGTAATCCATATAAATTCATGGAGCTAAGAATCAGTATTTTCTTAGCAATCATTCCTCTGCTTGTATTCCAGTGAGAATTGTTCTCACTTCATTATTTTCTCATTTGGACTATGCATCGGATTTATAGTTTTTCCTTCAATAATAGGCTCTGTTTTAGTGATAGCAAGTAAACAACAAGAACAACAAAAACCTATGCTGAGAAGTCAGTGGTGGAGGCTAGAATAGAGGTACTTAGAAGGAAGACACTGAAGTGTACTGCTTAGACATCCATTCTTGTGATTAACTGCCATGCAAGTGATATAATTTTATTTCTTTTTTCTCATTAGTTTATTGGTACATTATAGGGATACATTCTGATCACATGCATCATTGGAAATTTGTACTTGTACATAATATATCTTGCTTCTTGTTTTATTCTCATTTCCCTTCCCTCCTGTGCATCCCCCCACACCCCCTATTTTAAAAAGCATTGTTTACATTTTTTCCTTTTTGCACTTTTGTTTCCCTACTTTCCTTTCCCTCACTTTCTCTGCCTACTTCCTCTTTGAATTTAACTTTACATAATACCTTTGTTTACTCTCTTAAAAATAAAAACACATGCAAAAGAAATGTCATATCTGTATTTTTATCTAATCTGAATCTTCGTTCTATATTTCAACATATATACGTATATATATACATGTATATGTATATATATAATCTATATATAATGTATATATACATGTGAGTATGTAAATTTTCCTGATTCATCCTTTAGTAAATTATAATGAATATCTCAATCTTATTCATATTCAAGATTTATTTTCTTTTAATTACTTTAACTTATTAGCCACTAATTTGTCAATTTTTATATTGACATGACTCTCAAATCATTTGATAAGGTTAACAGTTTGATTTTTTGAAGAGACATGATTGTGTGTTTTGTACATTGAAATGTAATATTCAAATAGATTTATAGTCCTATAAGTTTTTTGTAGAGTAAGAAAAGTTTAAGCTAAATTTTCACTTGTGTTGGAGAAATTTCTTTTTAGCTACACATAACAGTATAAATGCTGCTTTTAAAATATGTTTAGAAAACAAAAAGCAAATGTCTAACTTTTTAAAAAATTTTAACTGTCATTTCTTAATTTAAAAAAACTAAACATTCTTTAAATACTCTGTTATGAATAGCTTGAAATAAAATGTCTGTTAAACATTTCAGGCAGTTTTTAAAGCTCTCCTAACAGAAAAATTTATTTGTAATTGGCCAAACATACATGAAATAAGAAAGTGAAGCAAATTGAACAATTGTTGTGATTTCCTAAGCACATCAGACAGTACCATTGTTTTCATCACTAAACATTATTGCCAAAATCATCAGTGTTATATTTTCTGACAACCTGAGCAGATCTAATTGGATAAAGAAATTTCTCTTCATAGAGAAATGATAAGAACTGACACAAATCAATCCAGAAGCCTTCTTCCCATAAGCCCACTTGAGACATTATAAACTTTTAGCATGCAAGAAATTCACTGAATCAAGCTGAATGTACTAAAACATTGTTGGACTCTGGAATGAGTTAAGTTCCCAGAGCATTCCAGAACTATTTAAATTTAAATTTTGAGAAAGGATACACTGGCCGGGGATTTAGCTCAATGGTTCCAGTGCCTGTTTTGCAAGCGCAAGCACCCAGGTTGGATCCCCGGTAACCACATACCTATACTGGGTGTGGAGACTCACGCCCAGCAGCAACCAGTAGCACAGACCACAGTGTCGGGCGTGGTGGCTCACGTTTGTAATCCCAGCACTCGGGAGGCAGAGGCAGGAGGATTGCTGTGATGAGTTTGAGGCTGAGCTCAGGGCCAGCCTAAACTCCAAAGCGAGACCCTGTCTCAAAAAACCTAAAAAAAAAAAGAAAAAAAAGAAAAAGGATACAACTCAAATGTCAAAGCCTTTTTTCCTTTTTGTTATAAAGCAGTCTTCATATCTTTCTTCTGACATTAAATTCTCTATCATAAATTTGCCAGATTTTCTAATACTTCTTCCACTGGGATAGTTTTTACAACTTCAGTATTACATACAGATCAAGACTTTTCATAAAATAGAATAAAAAATTTTCAATGTTTGCATCTCATTCTGTACTTATTCATATTTCAATGATGTATTTTCTCTAGAGTTGTACAAGTATTCATAAGTCTGATACTTGCAAAACTTATGTTTTTATTATGAAGCATATAAGTCATTGTAGTTCTAATCAACAAACCACGTTAATTCTATATGGTATAGTTAGTATAAAAAGTTCCATGGTGTATAAAATATGTAAGATGCAAAAAAAACCTGACCAAACAATTAACAATACAAAGGAAATAAAGAGATAAAAATAGTACAACTTTAAAATGAACACTAGACTAGAACAGTTTTTTGTATAAAAAATCATGTATGAAAAAATATTCAGTGTCACTAAGTACCACGGAAATGAAAATTGAAATCAGAACAAGAAATCACTTTGCCCCAATAGGATGGGCTGCTACTATAAGCTATTATGTAACATTTGATAGATATGAACTTTTTGAAACCATTAGGTAGAAATTTCTGGAGAAGATAGGGAGCAAAGAGAATCTTTCAACATAGTCATGTTCAGGAATGACTACTAGTAATCCACTGAAATGTAGATTAGCTACTGTGGAAAAGCAGTTTAGAGATCCCTCAAACACATTACAAAACAGAATTAATGTATGATCCAACAAACTCACAACTGGATATCTCTCCAATGGAAATTAAATCAAGTTTATATATTTGCTCCCACATTCATTACAGCACTTCACAATAGCCAAGAAATGGGAACAGTTCAAGTGTCAAACAATGAATGGATATAGAAAAAGTGTAGCATTTACACAATGGAAAATATATATTTTTGCCAATAGAAGGACCTGAGCAAAAGTTTCAGCCTATGTATTTGTAATAGCCAACGTTGGAATTACACTAAGTCCTCAAATCATGAATGGTATACCATAAATCAATCAATGGATTCCACAGGTAGGAATTTAGCATTGTCCCCTATTTTATTTCTGAATTACTATAGGAAATATAACTCCTTTAAAATAAGTTTCTTTTGAGTTTTGTTATACACCTGAAACAGTACTTGGCACATAGCAGTCTTACAAACTTTGATTTGTAAGTGCATGAGCAAAAACCTTGTAATTTTTTATAACTACTGTGGTTTCCTGACAATTGTATAGAACTCTATTGTAAGCAGCTATGTTTCTTGGAAATGATATTTTCTCAATAAGTTGTAGCATATTTACAAATAAATTAATCACCAAGCAGATTCAGTTTCTTAACAAAGCTTCAGCACCAGTTCAATAAAAGTTGGCTCTTCTAAGCAATATCTTCATGAAAAGCTCTTCCTATTTTCCACTTATTCCTATGTCAATAACTGCTAAAAGTTGAGCTTTTCAAGAAATTGTTCTGTTAATATCTGAATGTATAATGAAGAAAACATGTTAAATATACAAAATGACATAGTGATGAACCTGACAGTATTTTATAGTTTAAATGGAGATTTTATGAATTATATATAAAATCAAAATTTTTGTATATATAATCATATTTACATTTGTGTTACTAATTGCCTGCCTAATTTCATTTCCAGTATTTTGATAACCTTTATTATTTCTCATAAAATATCAATTGATAAGGTTTTGAGGTCAAAGTAAATCTATTATGATATAGATTTAAATAACATACTAGTTATAAGATTACTTTCATTATTTTCATGAGGTAATGAATCATTTAAAACTACAAACATAGAGCCGGGGAGTTAGCTCAGTGGTTCCGGCGCCTGTCTTGCAAGCGCAAGGGCCCGGGTTCAATTCCCCGGTAACCACATAACAATACTGGGTGTGGAGACCCACACCCAGCAGCAACCAGTACCACATACCACAGTGCCGGGCGTGGTGGCTCACGCCTGTAATCCCAGCACTCGGGAGGCAGAGGCAGGAGGATTGTGA